>JACXGI010009089.1:17254-31518 GCA_016801175.1 Esox masquinongy
GGGGGGGGGGGAAGGGTGGATTGGAGCTTAGGGGTCCTTTTTTTTTTTTTAGCCTGGATGTAGCTCTTGACCAATTCCGTCAAGTGTTTCGAAATGGATAATGTGGATCGCCAGCTGGCCAGTGTACTGGATAAGACTGATGTTCTCTGGCTGTTATATACAAAGCACCATAGAGTGTGTGCGTGCGTGCGTGTGTGTGCGTTATCTGTTTTTCCCTTTGGATCCTTAACAACTAATTTGTTTCTAGAATGTTAGACTAAATCTGGATTAGACTTACACGTTTTATTTGAATTATTTTTTGTTTAAACTGATATTTATATTTGTAATATTTAATATTTCTGCCCATATTCCCCATTTCTGCACTCTTAGGAATTGCTGCTAGTTTTCATTGTGTGTATTTTTGCTTTATATCTTTTTTTAATGCTGACTGCGTAGAGGTCACGTGCCATGTCACAAGAATTTCACAGTTCAGAGTGACGCATGTTATTCGGTGCATTTGAGAAATATAAGACTGAGTTTTGTAGGCCGTACCCAAAGACTTCCAGTCTTTGTGCGAAGTCGGTTGACATTGGCTTGCGAAAGTAACTTCACCATTGTGTGTGTGTGTGTGTGTGTGTGTGTGTGTGTGTGTGTGTGTCGTATGGCCCATCTTTTGAAGTAGTATGTTTCCCTTATCAAGCCCATCTCTTGAACTGGGTGAGGTGTGTTAGTGTGTGGTTAGCCAGTCCTATCTCTTGGCCTGTCCGATGTAGCTGTTCTCGATGCAGAGTACGGCGTAGGAGTTCTGGCAGCTGCTGGTGCTCTGTTGGAGGAGCTGGCCCTCTTGAAGAGAGGAGGCCATGCCCGTTAAAGCACGCTCTCCTACTCGCCACGCCTCACAGTAGTTGTCCACCTGTTGCTGCCCCCTGCTGGTGGAACCGTGCCATATCATTTTATCTGGCCTGGGGGATGGAACCAGAGGATGGAACCAGATGTCACCATATTTTAGCATTTATTTACATTTACTGTCTCAGCTGTTACACTGCATAACTCATCAATGTATTCGCAGGGACGCTACGAAAATGGGTTTGGATGGTTTCGTCAGTTACGCGTAGAAGAATAGGCTGAGTCACCATGTGCTGTCTGTGAGGATGTCTTTTCCCTCGAAGGAGTAGATTGAGACGTTGTCCTTCACTCTGCCTTCACTGAAGACGGCCTCCCAACTGTCGAACAGGACCTCATCCTATGCAGGGGAAATACAGAAGGTTGATGCGAATACAACGACTTGGAATAAAACGAGTCATGAATCTCTGTATCCCAGACGTGTACCTTCAAGTTGACGATGGGCACGTTGCCCCTGTCTGACTTGCGGACGATGCTGTGCAGGTCCTGGAGCTTGGAGGACAGGAAAGCCCTGAAGGTTCCCTTCAGCCCTATGGCCCGAGCCTGGTTGAAGCACAGGAGGTCTGCCCCTCTGATACCCCGCATGTTACCCCCGTGAGGGGCGTTCAGGGCGATCAGGTGAATCTGAAGAAAGAAAAAAAGTAGTAACATCCAGGGTCTCCTGAGGTTCTTAAATAATGACATGTTTTTTTTTGGGGGGGGGGGATTTTTAGTGGGAACTCACGCTGGGTCCCGCGGTGTGTCGGTGGGTGTGGGTCAGAGGGGGGCTTGGTCTGCGTTGAGAGGTGACAGGGTAGTGGGTGTCCGGGTAAGATGGCTGAACGGGGTCAGGCCCGGGGAAGCGGTCCGTATAACTGGGGTACCGCGGGTCGGAGTGTGTCGGGTGCCGCGGTTCGGAGTGTGTCGGGTACCGCGGGTCCGGCTGGGCCGGGTTGCGCGGGTCGGGGTACACGGGGTGTTGTCCCTCGGGCTGGGGCTGATGGTGTTCCTCCGGCTGATAGTAGACCACCCGGGGGGGGTCAACCGCTGCCACCGCGTTACCCTGCGCGATCCAATAACACCTCATTCACTTGTGATCAATAACTCCACAGCTAATCCACTCACCCGTCAGGAGGTGTACGATTTTACCTGGTCAGGTGGTAAACTTATGTATGGTCCAAGCTGGAAAGGGAAAGGCAGAACGTCCACGTCAGTCATGGGAAAATGAACACACCCGAACGTTGTTGGGTTTCGGAAACTGAGCGGTTGGCATTCTTTAAACACCGCACCTGGATTTGCCGGAATCCATCTCGTACTCGCATGTAGAGGTCTGCTTGGTCCAGCAGATACACCAGAGTCCCCTCAGCCTGTCGCCTGGTAGTGGCTGTCATCGTATCGTAGGACCTCAGCATCATCACCTGTACAACCACGGATGGCAAGTGCCTTTGTGATGTCATGTCCTGCGAGTTGTGTGTGTCATCACGCAGAGGCCCCGCCTATAAACAATGGCTATATCACTGTAGGAAGGGAGTGGTTAACAGGCTCACCCCGGAGGAGAGTCCATTGGCCCCAGGAGGACCCGGAGGGCCTGGAGGTCCCGGGATGGTGATGGCTGTGACATCAAGAGATCGTTCGAAAATGTTAGCTGGCGTATAAGCTGTACCTCACAAATGACTGGAATGCACATTATCATGAGTGATTCCATGTGGGTACAACTCACTCTGTGATGGCCTGTAAGCCCCAGGTAAGGAGGACGGTCCTGGAGGACCCGGAGCCCCCGGCGGACCTGGCTCCCCCTGTCTGCCTTCATATCCTCTTCCTGGGTTACCTGGCGGACCCTGGGGCCCCGGAGGACCAATGATGGAGTCTCCTTTTGGCCCCTGGATAGAGATCACACACACCACAACATTTGTACCATTTGCTTGGATTAAGTAACTGGTAACACTGGAAAAGGATGATTTGGTTGTTGCTGTTCTTACTGGAGGTCCTGGACGGCCAGGTTGACCCCCCCGTCCATCGTAGCCTCCTCCATGATAACCCCCTTCTGCTGGCTCCCCCTTCTCTCCCTTTGTCCCTACGTCTCCTTTCTCTCCCTTCATTTCGTTCTGAGGACACACACGTGCGCGCACACATACTCACTCAGCCGTGACCTAACGTCAACCAAAACAGAGGAATCGCAGGTTGACAGCGTGTAGCACCCCACTTACCTTAAAGGCGTAGATGTCAAAGTTTGTGGTGAGACCTGAAAAAAAAAAAAATCTGTTTTATTTGAATTTGCCCATGTCATATACTAGTATACCTTTGGCTAACAACCGTGAATTCCCAGATACGAGTGTCCAACTGTTGTTGGGCTGGTTTTACTGTACCTGGTAGACCAGGTATTCCTGGCACTCCACGATCACCTTTCTCTCCTTTGGATTCTGATTGGTGGAGGACGAGTGTCAGCATGTCAGTGAACAGATGACATTGTTTAACATGTTAGCATGCTGTACGGGTATGACCAATGAGAATGAGGAGCTCACTTACGAGGATATGACTGCGAGATATCGTCATACCTCTGAGACTGAAATAGAAGAAACGTGATTGAAGTTAAAACAACCTCGTAAATGCATGAATGTCTATATGTAACAATTTGTCACTGCGGTTAAACAGCAGTCAGTAACCAAAACCACTCCACAGTTTCTAACTGCTTTACAATGCCAAAGTCCTGGATCTGTCTACTCACACTGAACCTGTCCAGAGGTACTAACTGCCCTGGGGGTCCAGGTGGGCCGGGTGGTCCGGGAGCACCCTGAAAACATGGATCAATCTGGGTTAAACTGAAGCCTGGCCCGGGTCAAGACCGAGCCAACGTGGTGGTCTACCAATAGATTTTATGAATGATTCCATGATGTCTTGAAAGTATGAATCAATCCGAAAACCATCTACTGCACTGATCAGTCCAAACCGTGCAGTCACATACTTACTGGGTATCCATGTCCTCCGCTGTCTCCTTTGACACCATTCAACCCAGGACGACCCTAGAACACAGACACTGGTTCAGTTTCGGCAGCGGAACCTTGGTTTGTAAAGATCGTATGGGAAATAGCACATATGGATTTTTGCTGAAGGACGCTGCATGGAGCTTATAGCGTAACAGAAGTACGTACCGGTCTACCTGGCATGCCAATATCTCCTTTCATGCCAGCAGAACCAGCTGGACCCTATGAGGACAGAAGACATTAGTACATGGTTATCACTAGTAATGAATAATAATGTATTTATATGGCGCTTTTCAAGGACCCAAAGACACTTTACAAAATGAATATGAAGCAGAAACAAGAAAAAAAAATACCATGAGAAAACAACAAAGAAAATTGAGAGAATGGGATTGGTCATGGCTAGGGGTAGGCAATTTTGAACAGATGAGTCTTGAGGCGTTGCTGGAAGATGGGGATAGTCTCAGAGTCACAGATGGTTTTAGGGAGAGAGTTCCAGAGCTTAGGAGCAACCCTTGAGAATGCCTTGTCACCAAAACCTTTGAGCTTGGACTTGGGGATTATGAGGTAGCCCGCAATACCTGAACAGAGTGAGCGTGTGGGTTGATATGGAAGAAGGTCAGAGAGGTAGGCAGGGCCTGTTTTGTTTAGGGCTTTATATGTCAGTAGTAGGATCTTGTAGTCAATGTGTTGGGAGATAGGAAGCCAGTGTAACTCACGGTTAGGGGTGATATGCTGCTGGGACTTGGTGTGAGTGAGTAGTCTGGCTGCAGAGTTTTGAACCATTTGGAGCTTATGGAGGGATGTAGATTTGATGCCAGTGAGTAGGGAGTTGCAGTAGTCAAGACGGGAGGTTATGAATGCATGTATTAGGGTTTCAGCAGCAGGACGGGAGAGGGAAGATCTGAGTTTGGCAAATGTTGCCGAGATGGAAGAATGAAGATTTTACAGTCTGTTTAATGTGCTGATCAAAGGAGAGTGTAGAGTCCAGAATGATGCCATGGTGATGTGCGTGCGGGGATGGAGAAACAACAGTGTCATCGATGCTGAGAGTGAAAGTGCCAGTTTTGGTGAGGGTGGATTTGGTTCCAATGAGTACGAGTTCTGTTTTGGCTAATCATAACAAGAGCGTGTGGTTGTAAAAACAGACAGCTACTTACAGCAGGGCCCTCAGGTCCAGGCAGTCCTCGCTCTCCCTGCATACTCAGAGAGGTCAAAGGTTAAAACAACTGAATGTGGCAGAGCAACTAGGTTCTTAGTAACGCCAACCAACTGTAAAACTACTGAGAGGTGGTTCTCACCGGCTGACCCCGCAGTCCTCCCAGGAACATAGGTCTGCCATCAGGTCCCAAAATAGTACCAGGATCTCCTTTCTCCCCCTGGACAGGACACAGCATCAGGAAACATCAAAACGGTTTGCAATATTCTCTGTATAAAAAACAGTAAATAAATGAAGTTGTGACTTAACCTTAGCTCCATAGCCGGGCTGTCCAGGCTCTCCTTTGTCTCCCCTTGCCCCCATAGGCCCCTTTAGAAAGAGGTTGGTTAGTAGAAATTCCCTGTGTGTTACGTAGCAAAAGTAATCATTGAGTGGTACTCTGCAGCTCAGTTGGAAAGATAGTGGGTTTGATTCCTAGGACCACCCACCTTAAATCAATTACATTTATTTAATTATGTCCTTTACACATCAGCTGTTGTCACAAATTGCTTATACAGCTATCCATAGTAATGAAAAAAGCAACATGGTTTATTGTAACATCACTGTCATTCTCTCCACTTCACAGTATTCATTAACAGTGTAGCGCTGATACATACTGGGAGTCCTGGTGGGCCGGGAAAACCTGGTCCTCTCTGAAGAAAAGTTCACAAAGGTGAGGATTAGTGAGATTTAAATCTGAAATTATAAAACATCCTAAAACTTAGAAACGTAGTGGATGTACCTGATGTGACAGACGCTTACCTGTTCGTGACCCCCATAAACTCCAATAGACTAAAATGACAGAGACAAATACATCGGTGGTGTTACCTGAGGTCAGTAGTATAACCGATGGTCAATGGTATTACCGAAGGTCAGTGGTGTTCCCAAAGGTCAGTGGTGTTTGTACTAAATGTGCAAACATCACTTCAATACAGAGCTGACTAGACTGTACAGTAGTCACACTTACGCTGTCTGAGGTCTGATATATCTGTCCTGGTGGGCCAGGGGGTCCTGGAGGTCCAGGGGGTCCTCCTTCGCGTCCTGGAAGACCCTAGAACACAACAAACAAAAACAACAGAAGTGTACACTTAATAGACAACCACAAAATATGGGTGGAGGAATGAACCAGGTAACAAGGTAACAGTCGGGTAACATTCAAGTACCAGGTGACAGTCAGGTACCAGGCAGGTAAAACCAGCTCTTAGGATTTGGCTCAGTTTGTTCCGGCACTTATTTGGCACGCATCCGGTAACTGTTGCACATGATCTTTTTCCATCCCTGTATGCCCTTTCCAGTGTAAACATTTGACTAAAGTGATCAGAGTTGAATAAAGTTGCCTACTCCAGCAGCTACCCATTGTAGCCATAGCAACGGCTGACGAGATTGTGAAAGGAAGTTTTAAAAGCCATTTGTGTCACCGATGCGTTTCATTTGCAACGATTTGCTTCACTGAGTCGAGTTGCTGGAGCAGGTAAAAAGATCTGCAGTAAGGTAACATTCAGGTGACTCACCCTTTCCCCCTTGTCCCCTCTCTCTCCTTTTTCTCCCTGTTTACACAACACACAAGAACCACAAATACAACACAGTTGCTCAGTCTACTTTTCTTGGGTTCCCATAAAGCCAAAGTAACATTAGAAAGAGGTCTGGGGAAGTGGTTGCGTGATACTGATTGTGTACCCATTTTCCTGGGAATCCATCCATTCCTGGTATTCCGTCCCGTCCTCTCAGCCCCTCGCCACCCTTCTCCCCTGGAATGCCAGGGAATCCGGCCCTCCCCTGAGGGATGTCAGCAGGGATGTCACCATTAGAAAGACATGTCCACCAATCATACTTTGGGAAATATTCAGAGTGATTTAATGGTTCTTACCGGAAGGCCAGGGTTCCCAGGTGGTCCCTAAAAAACGATGGACATGTGACAATGTGTAAGGGGACATGATGGTAAAACCAATACTAATAAGAATGAATAACAATGTCTAGTTCACCTCTGGTCCTGGAATGCCTAAAACCTCAGGAACCCTGGTACCATGTTCGTCACGCTACACAGAGAG
This sequence comes from Esox masquinongy, assembly GCA_016801175.1. Taxonomy (NCBI): domain Eukaryota; kingdom Metazoa; phylum Chordata; class Actinopteri; order Esociformes; family Esocidae; genus Esox; species Esox masquinongy. The sequence goes on from JACXGI010009089.1 coordinate 24,340, forward strand.
GACACAGGTACACTTGAAAAAGACCACCTAAAACCATACACAGTCCAATGCACGTACATCTGGTTACAGTATAGTTCAAGGCAGGTTTGAGGAACGAAGTGGAGTTATACATTGTGGAGCTTGCGTGGTTCATTAGTTCTGAACTCACATAACGGACAGGGTATGGAGGTCCAGGGGGTCCTGGGGGTCCTGGGGGCCCGACAGGTCCAATGGGCCCAGGAAGCCCGGCCAAGCCCACCTGTCCTGCCTGACCAGGCAATCCGTTTTCTCCTTGGGAACCCTGGTCATCAGGAGGAAGGAGATGAGACACACGAAGAAATAGACAGATTGCAACAGTGAACGTGTCCGGGTGTATGTGTGTGTACAAATCGTCAGCCCCTTAGACATTTACTACAACTACAAAAAGGAGACACACATTTAAGCCAAACCAAGTTCCATTACAAGCCATACGTTAATAAAATATTACAAAAACAATGATTGCACATTTGGAAAATCTTTGTTGCAACAAGTTATTTAGGATGTTATTTCAGAAGCAAGTGTGTAATTGTGTAGATCAAACACAGAGGATTACATTTTTCCATAGGTGATTACCCCACAGTTGAAGAGCGCTACTGCATGCAGTCAAAACTAAAGCATCAGTAATACCTGAGACCCATCACCCTCTGAACTAAACAAGCGGGTGAAATAGCTGGAGAAGGACGAGAAGGCAGACGAAGTGTCTTGCTAGAAGGAGAAAAGCATAGGGATGAAAATGCGTACGCCAGGAATATCATGACGCCATCATACCGTCGCCTACATTGTGTTGAGACAGATTATTGATGTTAAGATGTCCAACTACCAGCAGCAGTGAGGAAAGAAAAAACTTATTTGGATCCATGATTCGGAGGTGAGGTGTTAGGGTGTATTTCAGATCTCACCTTCTCTCCACTGGGACCTGGAAGACCTAGTTCTCCAGCTTCTCCCTATAAATATGGCAGAGAGATAGCGTGAGAAAAGACCATTAGGTCAGACAGGATGCTTATACATAATCCAGCTACAGACAGGTGACAAATTAAAGGAAAAACCTGAACATATGAGTGGAGGATCATAACGAATGCAGATGCTTCCATACAGGTTTACTGCATGATACAATTAAGCAGTTAACATGCTATCATGCTCTGTGCTGAGCAGCCCACATGACCTGGATTTTGGATCAAGATGGCAAGAGGAAAGGATCTCAATGACTTTGAAAGGGGGTTCATTATCGGGGCATGGATGGTACGGAATGGTTTGATGAGTAAGAAAATGATGTGAATCCTACACTGTGGTGTTTGCAGTCACCAGATCTCAACCCAATTGAACACCTATGGGAGATTTTTGACCGTAGGTGAAGGAAAATCATGTGGAAGTATGGTGCTCCATCCCTAGAGTTCCAGAGACTCGTAGAATCTACTCCAAGGCGCATGGAAGCTGTTCTGGTGACTCGTGGTGGCCCAAAACCTGAGACACTTTATGATTTATTTTTTTATGTTGGCGTTTAATTTATCACCCGTGTGATATCCAGTAGGACTAGTTGAACTGAACTAAAACACCTTCTTTAGTTTGTAGTCTCTCACCTTCACTACGCTGCTGGGTCCTGGAGGTCCGGGTTTGCCAGGTGGACCGGGGGGCCCCTGAAGAACAGGACAAAACATAATTCAGAAAATCAAGGCTTCAATAAAAATTCTGTAGTAGCGTTGGCTCCAATGAACTAGTCCCAAAATGCATCAATATGTCAGCTAAAGAAGGTCTCACTGGTAGGCCCGGGGCCCCATCCTGTCCGGGAAGTCCAGGGGCCCCGAAGGAGCCTGTCGCAGTGCTCCCAACATTCATGATTGGGGGGCCTGGGGGGCCAGGGGGACCTGGGTTCCCAGGGAGGCCAGGTGGACCTCGAAGAGTCTGGAGAAACATCCAACAAAAACATGTTACGTACTGGAGGTTATAGAGTATAAAGCAAAGAGGAACATAGTTTTTCCAAACCCCACAGAAAATGTCAGTATAAGCTACATCAACGTACCCGCATTTTCTCGATATCTGGGAACCCTCCTGAGCCTTCCATATCCCAAAAGGTCTAGGGAAAAATTTAGAAATATTAGTAGGGTTATATTGTATATTTAATTCAGATCCCCAGAAATGAATATGCTGAGGCTGTGGGAGGGCGTACTCACCGGGTGGTCACCTGACCCTGGCCCTGGGGGTCCAGGTGGCCCTGGGGGTCCCCTGGGTCCAGGATGACCTTCGCCCTTGTCCCCCTAGAGAGGTAGGACACTCAGTATTGAATCTGTGCACACTGACAATAATGGTCAACTGCTTTAAATGGCTTCATGTCCTTACCTTCTGTCCTTTGACTGCTGGGACTCCTGGTGTTCCTGGGAAACCTCTGGGTCCAGGGGGTCCCTGAATAGTGGATAGGCCGAGAGAAGACATACGGCTTAGTGAGACTGACACGGACGGACCGCTGCTACTGGCCAGCCTTGAAAAATAATGATGTCTCACAAGCACTGTGAGGGAAAACAGTCGTGATGGTCAGCGGGATAAAACATCAGAGCTACACTCACTTCTTTGCCATCCTCTCCCGGATCCCCCTGAGCAATGAGATGAGATTTTGTTATAATAAACAGGTGAACTATGAACTGAGACTAGGAAAGGGACAATGTTCTGCAAATAATATCACTCCAAAGTCCCTCTACAACTCACCGCCTCGCCCTCTGGCCCCTGGGGACCTGATGGGCCTTGGACCCCGGGCGGGCCCCTTGGTCCAACCGGGCCTGCCACCTGCTGCACCACAGAGCCGTCCCCTAGTCTCACCACCTGGGCAGCGGGGCCCTGAGGGCCAGGAGGGCCGGGGGGACCAGGTACACCACGATCTCCTTTGGAGCCTGGGTAACCGAACCCAGAACTGCCCTGTGGGGAGAAAATCATCAACCTTTCAATAACTAGGTAGGAGAAACAATCAACTACCTATCTAACTGAATCACTCCTATTACTAGGTCAGATACAATGAAATATCTATCTAATTGAATCATTTACTAGGCAGTAGATTCAATCAACTACCTATCTAATTGATTTTTTTTATTAAACTAGGTAGGTTATACAAACAACTACCTTACTAATCTAATCATTTCAAAGACCAGGTGGGAGATGCATGCCAAAGAAGAAAAACCTACCTTCAAGCCTTTGTCTCCCTAAAACAAAAGACCAGAAAAAGACAAGTTGTGCATAATGTTTGAAAATAATACAAATCAAATTATTAATTTACTCGGAAGCACGTGTGTAATCTCTGAATTGGTTATAGTTAGCTCTCATCAGCAGACATCAGCAGTGTGTGCTGAAAGATGTGTACCTTTTCTCCACGTTCCCCTCCACCTGATGAGGAACCAGAGCTGGAGCTAGACCCAGAGTCCCCCTTTGGCCCGGCGGGGCCCCTGTCTCCTAAGCTGCCCTTTTCCCCACGGTCCCCCTTCTCCCCCTTAGAACCAGCAGGGCCTACCCCAGACAGAGAGGGAGAGGTGGGTATTACAACAGACATCCGTTACAGCATTGTGGTCTTCATCAACATGAGGCATCTTATCGTCATCACCATTAGCATCATCACCATTAGCATCATCACCATTAGCATCACCCACAAAAATATTATCGTCAAGAATCATGAACATCATTGTCATCATCACTCCTTACCATTCACGTGCCAAACCCTCGGTTAGATAATCAGATCCTCAGTGTGCACCATCTCTCAATTAGCTCCCATAAACAACAAAACTGCCTATTCATGCTCACGTTTGACCTCCGATTCACCCCTCACCCACATGCTTACACCACCATGCCAGCCTCTATCCACAGATCATGCCAAGGGGACATGCTGAACTTGACAGGCTGCCATCCCATCAACTTTGTCCAGTTGAGCAGCCCTGAAATCAGACAGGGACTGGTAAACTTAGTAAACTGTCCCAAATATTTAGGTTGTCAGGGAACTTCACTGGACCTCACTGAAATGTTTACATAAGACAAAGAGATGAACGGAGGGACAGACGGGCGGTCTGAAAGACAGACAGGCAGAGAGACAGGTTCTGAGTTCCCAGGGACCCACCTTGTTGACCTTGTAATTGTGCAGACTCTTTTAAGGTTCCAAGGGACCCACCTTGTTGACCTTGTAATTGTGCAGACTCTTTTAAGGTTAGACGGTTCCTTTCAGCTACTGTCAATCAACACAAACACACCTTTTTACCTGTATGCCTTCCAAAAGGTACGCTAATATACTCTTCTCAGTGAAATTCTGAACGTGACAGAAATGTGGAGCCACTCTTGGAGGAAGATAGGAGTCATTTGTCAGACGCTCTCACCCAGCTCCACTTACAGTTTGTGCGTTCATGTAAAAGCCACTAAGTGGGACAGCCACACCACTCAGAATGAATACGGACATCTAAAGATGCATTGCAGGATTTTCAGCCACTGGTTGTAAAAGTGCTACTGTCGAACCAAAAGAGTCCCCTAAAATTGTATGCTGTGACATGCCAATATGTGCCCAATGTCATCAGAACCACTAGCAATCACACTTGGAATTTCATGACTGAGTTTGACAATGATTTTACTAATAGATGTATGTGCATATAAAATCACATATTACGCATCCATCCAAAAACGATAGGTTTAAAATAATAGTTCTGGCATGCAGCAGCATGTTTAATGAAGTACCAATCACCAGTCAGTGCAACTAAAAAAAGAAAAACTAATTTAAACATGAATGAAAGTGAGTTTACCTTCTCCACTAGTGGGTGCTAGTGTGTAGTGTATCCTAACAAGTGACATGACTCTAGCCCGGACAAGTAGAGCAGTATTACTCAAGGAACATATTTCCATGACATTTAGTTTCATAATTACATGGATATATTCTATTGGCATTGCAGCTACTTATAAAGGTAACAGATCACTTCCTCTTGCCCTGTTTGTTCATGTCAAACAATAAAAATGTAATTCACTGCAGTGGAGTTATTTAGTTTCAAACCACAGGACAAAAAAAGTCATTTTGTCAGACAGCCTGTTTAACTCATTCCACTGACCTGTCTGTGACAGCCTGTCGCTCACTGATGATGTCAGTGGGGGCTCTGGCATTGGTCGGAAAGATGGAGCGGTGGTCTGTCAGGAGGGACGAGGGATGAGAGAGGAAGGTCACACAGGATGGACAGACCCTGTTTCAATACTTCCACAGGGAATCCCTCCCTTTATTAAGACAGAGTAGACAAAGAGGACAATGCAGGATAAAAATAGCTACCTTTACAGTTTGGCCTGTCTCAATTCTGTCTCCATCCCCACTAAAAGATCCTGATACCTGAAAAGAGGAGTTGGATAGTGAAAGAGACAGAGGCAAACAGGTAACTGAGTTTTTTCCTCCACCAAACATTAATTTACATCAATAATTGTTCGCTACTAAAGTGCGCCTGACTCCACAGGCTGACCACTCACACCCTCAGAGTCATCCTCATCTTCACAGAGTAGCTCAGCTGCTTGAGGGTTGCCCAGCACTTTCAGTTCAGCGATCGCTCCCTGCACAACACACACACACACACACACCCACACACACACACCATTACCCCACAGAACATCTGTCTGGCATTCTGTTATTGGCTGTCAAAAATGAGAAAACATATGACCATTAAGGTCATATGTTATTGGCTGTCAAAAATGAGAAAACATATGACCATTAAGGAGTTGTGTGAATTTCATCCCGGTAATTAGGGCCAGAACCCATAACGTGTCTGACAAGCCATTGCGACTTAATTCAAATACGCGGCCTTGCTGAAACACCAGTCAGGGCTCCAGATCACTCCCCCGGGCCCGAGTTGGGCTAATGCATATCTGTAAATCTGTACACACAGTGTTTTAAACAGCAGGTGTGAGCGAGCTGAAACCCAAACCCACACGTCAGTCGAGGTAAATCTCTCACTAATCCCTCCCTCGGGGGTCTGACAGGTATTTGTCCGGGTCTCTGGCAACAGGGAAGCCAGCCAGTCACAGCTCATTGGCCTAGCCGAAACCACTAACCGTCGCCTTCAATTAAATCTGTTAGCGGTCCTGTCACCAGAACTTTCAATTTTGACCCCTGAGCACGATCACTTGACCATTCTGACCACGCAAGGGTCACATGGGGTTTGATCTGACGCGAGGTTATGTGGTGACAGCGCCGGTGAGTCAAACCAGGGAACAACATGGTGAAAGAGGAATGTGTGTCGGCAGTGGAGATGTGGCCGGTGCTCTATACTGTACCTCAAACCTGTCAGTGTCCGCATCTCCCGCCTGACCCACAAAGATCCCCGCTCCCCTGTCCAGCTCCATGTCGTCCGGCGAGCGCTCGAACTTCACCGTCGTCCCCGAGGTGTCACACCCCATAAACAATGTCACCTTGTCATCCGACACCGACAGAGAGAACCTGGTCCAGGAGACTTGGTCCAGGGCGGGCACGGTAAAAGTAGCGGCCAGGGACGAGGATTCCGATTCGGGCTCCGTGTAATAGAACAGCACCTTCTGATATCTGCCGTTAGCGTCGGGGGGGCTCAGCTTCACCCCCACATACATGAACTTCTGGGAGGCGTCTGTGATGGAAAAGAGGACCCCGGGGCTGGTAGGCATGATGTGGAAGACCAGGGAGAAGTCTCTGTAGAAAGGGCTGGGCAGGTGGACCAGGGCCAGCTGACTCGCCGCCTGAACACCGTCCGCCCCTCCAAAGTAGTACACGGGTTTCCCTCCCGGACCGGTCCGGGAGTCGTCAGGAGGCAGGTCTCCGATGAGCTGCATTAGAGTCACGCCAGGCACCGCTGCAGGAGGAAATAGGACAGGAAGTGAGGATACAAACAGGAAGCTAAGAGTTTATAGGAGCCCATAGTGATAGATAAAGTCTCATATGTCTTTCCTTGCCGTTTTGGTGTCTGTAGTCACTTTACGACTGTAATTCACTGGGAGAACCCTCTTGATGACCTGGCTGAAGTGTAATTCACTGGGAGAAACCTCCTGATGACCTGGCTGAAGTGTAATTCACTGGGAGAAACCTCCTGATGACCTGGCTGAAGTGTAATTCACTGGGAGAAACCTCCTGATGACCTGGCTGAAGTGTAATTCACTGGGAGAAACCTCCTGATGACCTGGCTGAAGTGTAATTCACTGGGAGAA
>JACXGI010009090.1:0-7500 GCA_016801175.1 Esox masquinongy
TAGTACGCGGTTACCCCGCCATTCCCTTTAACTAGCACGCAGTTACCCCGCCATTCCCTTTAACTAGCACGCGGTTACCCCGCCATTCCCTTTGACCGGTCGGACGGACGACCCCAGCTCCGATATGCTCCTGCTACCAATGTGGGCTAACTAGTGGGGCCGTTGTGCTCATAGAGGACTGGTCTTTCTCACTGATCAGACAGCTAAAACACGGCTACCTCTTTCCACAGGCGAGGCTGGTGAGACTCCGTCCCCGTACTTTAACATCTCTGTGGGCATGTAGCTTTGGCACGGGAGCACCTATCTCTTTTAAAGGATGTTTTTTCCTTGTGGTATTTTTCCGTCTGCACATTAAACGGGAGGGAGATATCCATACGGCTGTGGTAGTAGCAGAGACTGTATAAACACTCCGCCAGGGTAATGAATGCTTTTCTGTAAGAGAGGTACTTAATGATGAAGTGGGGACATCTGCCTTTGGAGGCCGGTGGCAGGCAGCCGGGCTGTTTGGTGGGGATGTGCGGTAACGCTGAGCTGTTGTGGTGCGGTTTCACCTCTGGACCTCCCCATCTATTGTCTGTGCAGACTATTATCAGCTCGTAAATTATTCAGCCTACATCTTTACCACCAGCACCAATTAAATAGTAAATTCATGTGATGTCCTGCAGAGAAAATGTCCTCCGTTTTTTTTCACTGGTGCACTTAGAGAAGAGTCCACTGATTTTGGCCAAGATGAGTCATACCCACAGTCGTCTATCTTTTAGTTCTATTCATCACTCTCTCATCTATCTACTTTAGTAAGCTCCATTTCTATTTAGGTTAGGATGTTTTGTTAAGTAATATTCATTCAAATCCTTTTGTCTTTCGCTAGATTTTGAGCATTGCTGTAACTTTGTCTGGCAACATTGACAGTAGGCTGCGTCAATCTGCAAAGCGCTCTTCTTCTGCTACAGACGGCCAACAGTTCCTCTTACTCCTTATCCTGGCTGGCACACACAGGCTCCATATTGTATTTTCTGGCCTTGAAACCAAGAGGTGTAGCTTTGTGAATGACCTATAAATTTAGCTACTGTGGAGTGTGATCAACCCACGCATAAGACAGCAGTAAGTTTCAGGTCTTAGGGGGGTATGTGCATGGCCAGGTGTCTTTAACCTGTGCCATAAAAGGGAAAAATAGATGAAAGGCACCTCAACTGTAGGCCACCTATTCCAGAAGTTCACAACAAGAGAGAACATCAGGTGGATCCGTGTTTCGTGAATGTTCAAGTTACTCTTTTGGCCCGTTCAGTTTGTGTGTGAAATACTGTGCCCCCATGACATATAGCAGCATCTATCATCGGCTTATATCAATATTATACAGTATCATTGTATATTATTGTATATTATTGACACACCTTCCACTGACAACACAGGGCACGGTCTGAATACTATGAACATGCATCTTTCCTTCAATAATTTTAAAGCAAACCTTATGGCACTCAAGGAAGAAAGGCTACAAGGTATCAAAGCAAATGTAGAGGCGTGTAGAGATGTGACATATTACTTTAGGTTGGTAGGGCTGACTTTGATATGACATATTACTTTAGGTTGGTAGGGCTGACTTTGATATGACATATTACTTTAGGTTGGTACGGCTGACTTTGATATGACATATTACTTTAGGTTGGTAGGGCTGACTTTGATATGACATATTACTTTAGGTTGGTAGGGCTGACTTTGATATGACATATTACTTTAGGTTGGTTTGATGTGGGAGTTGTGGGAGAAGGCTTTAGGTTGGTAGGGCTGACTTTGATATGACATATTACTTTAGGTTGGTTTGATGTGGGAGTTGTGGGAGAAGGCTTTAGGTTGGTAGGGCTGACTTTGATATGACATATTACTTTAGGTTGGTTTGATGTGGGAGTTGTGGGAGAAGGTAGCTGCTGAGTTCTGGTGAGGTAGTCTATCACCACAAGAAGAAGACATGACTGATGACAGAATAGGACTACAAAACCCAACAAACCGCCACCTGACCCAACAACTGTCTCTCTGCGGCCGCAACAGATCACTACAAGAGCACCTTTGCGTGCTTGTATCTCCAGCGGGGACACCAAAAATGCGCAGCTGGTTTAATAAATGTATAATATCTACAGCAAGACGATTTTATGTCAGATTTCTGGAAATATATATATTCAAAGAGCATCTGTATGCAGAGGAAGACAGATACCTTCTGTCCCCATAGTTGTTATTGGTTCCAAAATAGGCAACTTTTAATGCACATATACTCTGTCCCATTATTAATCGGCCAGTCAAAAGTTGTTTTATTAAGAATTCGATAAGATAATAGGCATTATTAAATCTACAGTGCTGTCAAGGATGAAGATGTGTTTTTCCTCTTTGTCAAAAAAAAATATTGATAATACTTTTTTTGTAGTGTTTATTTACTTCATATTTTTTTATGAAAAATAGAATCTTTATCCATTAACCCCGAGCGTGTACTGTGTTTGTGTCTAAATGAAACCATTAACAAATGGAGACACTTGATTCAGTGAAATTACATTAGGAAGCACTGAAAACTAAACTGAACACTCAAAAGCATACGCATCATGAATACCATGAATGAAAGTTCCTGTATAAAAAACTGACAAAATTGAACACTTAAACAGCAAATAGCTTAAAAGGAGTTTACCTACTTTTTGCCATATCATAAAGAGTTAGACTATAATAGTAACCCATTTCAAATAAACTTTGACACTTAAAAAATAAAATAGGGAGAGTAGTGGTTATAATTTAAGAAGTGCAGCATTACATTTTAGTCTTTTAACAAAGGCCCTACGCCCGATTGAATTACAGAACCAAGTCGGGTTAGGGTTAGTGCCTTGGTCAAGGGCAAAGCAACAGATTAGCATATTTTGGAACCACCAACCTTTCACGTAAAAGGCCAACGCTCATTATGTTACATTCAAATGTGGGACATGCAAAATCATTCCATGTTATCTAAAAGTGATTCTCACAAAAACATCTAACCAATATGTTTACTTATAGTTCATAAAATAGGTTTAGAAGTTCAGTTCCAAAGCGTACAAATAGCCTATATACTACAAAATAAAATGCGATATGCCTATGTCGATCGTGCCATAAGCATCCGTGGCGTAACGGCTGTCTGGTTTCAAGCACACAATCAGTACAATATATAATAAACATGTAATATGACTTACTTTGTAAAGGTCGAGGTCAGGCTGAGGTAATTGCAGCGAAGATAATCCAGACCAAAAAATCACGATTATAACGCCCCGATCCTCATTATTTGGAAGAAAGGATAAAGCCTTCGAGGATATTGAACACCATTCATAAAGGTGTTATTCCTTCTCTTTGTAAATGAAAGATATTATTGAAAGAGAGAAAAATATATCAGGTCGACAGTTACAGTCAAACCCGAAAAATATATTGGTTTCCTTTGGATTCAAAGCGGTGTTGACTTTTCGGTTCAATAAATGATGAGGTAATTCACTTTTATAAATTGAAAAATATTTCGCTAAGCTATAGCTTTGTGATCCTTTAGCACATAGAAGTCTTTGGTTTGCTGTCCGTTTTCGATGCTAAAAACCAACAGTTTTGAGAGGAAAAAAATCACAACTTCTCTCAGTTATCTAAATGTGAACTGTGACTTTATATCTCATTTTCTGTTAGCATGGATTGGCTCACGGTAAAGAAACCTTCAAAGATTGTTGATTCAGCTATTGTACCAACATTTGTGCTCACCATAGGCAAAGTGATAGGATACAAAATATCAATATTGTGTAATGTTGAAATTGTCAGAGAATAGACTTAACAAATCCTTTGCCGATGCGCGCGGTACCTCCAATGTAAAAAGATGAAATAAAATTTGGCAAGGATCCTCTTGTTCCAAATGCTACTCCTCAGTTGACGAGTTTAAAACCGTTGTTTGGCATTAGTTCATAATGTAAAGTCTGTATATATCCGTAAAATGAGTCTCCTTTTGTTTGAAAATGTCAAAGTTGAATTAATCACTTGATTTTGCTCAGTGTACACCACGCTTCTGAGACCGTCACTGCCAACCAATCCTCCAACTGTTCATGCATCGAGGACCGATCATTCCCCTGAAACAATTGCCTTTAGATGCTATTGTCAACTCCAGTCAGTCCAAAGCGTTAACTATATTTCGAGTGCATAAATGCTTCTCTTTGTTTTCGCTCATTTCGTGTTTTGGTTAGTCTTGCAGTTTTCGATTATTTTGAGCTCGCGGGTCTAGTGTGCAGTCTTATGATTCTCTCCTCTATCCCCTCTGTAGCCTTCTGTCTGCGTTTAAATCACCATCTGGAGCAGGATGCGTACGGAGCTCCTAACCTCTCTGTTTCTCTTGCTCGTTTTCTCTCCCTTGTTCTCTCTCTCTCTCTCTCTCTCTCTCTCTCTCTCTCACTGTCTCATCAGACCTACGAGTTGACAGCCTCCTTGCTACTTGATTCTGCAATAGCATTGACAATTGACATCACGCGTCTAATCTCCATATTGCCAATTTTTTTCGCGCATAAGACTAATAAAGCTATGACCTCAAGCACGCAAGCACGCACGCTCACACATTGCACCTACCGTGTAGTTTTTTTTAAAATTGACTTGACACGGTTGAGCTACCGACATATACAAAATAATTGTCTTGTAAATTATTGAAATACAATGTATTCCATATGTGAGGTTTATAATTCAACCTCACTGAATTTTTAAACTCTGTTTATTTTCACAGACACTGTGCAAAGAAAAAACTCAATGAATACTGCAGCCTAGTGTTAGATTGGCCTAATCCCATACTTTACTTTATGATATGGGCTGGTCAAATGGTCAGAGGGGTTGGACAAAAGTGTAAATACAGTATAATACCCCGCATTCTATATTGTGTCTGACATTTTACCGAGAGATCCATTTTCCCCATGTCTACCCATGGGGGCCGCTATTTCCTCACATCAGCAGACAGCAGATCTTCCCACCTCACTCGTCGCCTAGGCAATCTCAAGCAATGCCCTCAACATCATCTAACCATCAATGGCCACGACATGAGCAGCTCCTTCAGACGCCTGACAATCAATGAACAATTGAACATACTTCTCTTACTTCACAAATGCAATACTTCTGCTCTAGCTTGTTCACCAGCAATGATGTGGAAGCTAGACAAGATAGTCTACCAATTACCTCCCACTGAAAGAAGTTATAAGCTACCTTATTTGTAAAAATAACAATGAACTAAAATTACTTTGAAAATTATTTCACTACCTCTACACTACTGTGAATCTGAGGTGTCATAGAACACAAATCGCAGAAACAGATCCCTTTAGGGTCATGTTAACAGACAGTTATGATTTCTATAGCAAATGTTTGCCTGAAGGTGGACATAATAATGTCAGGGGTTGGATTTGAACCTCCAGAATCTGCAGCTAACTATCCTCCATTCTCCTTTTTTGTGTGTTTGAGTGCCAGTTACTTGGTGAGCCTTTACATATCACCAGCCAGCAGTGGGATGCAGGTTGGTAGGCTGCTGACAGTTTATAAGTTCTGCATGTGAAGTTGACACGTCTTTCTCAGTTAATGAGAGAAGTTTTGAAAAAGACAGAATGGTGGTCATACTCTTAGTTGCATTAGGATTAGTTCATGGAAAACATATATTTTAATAATAAAGCCTTTTCCAAATAGGACACACACCTGCAATTGGATACAGAAATTTAAATATGCCTCTTTGGGTTACATAGTCTGGCTATGTAATTGTAAATAGTCTAAATGTGGGATAAATTTCATATTCTGTGATTGTGTTTTATTGTATATAAGATTACCCTATAGCTTGTAATGAAGAATCAGATGACTAATAACTGTATAATGGAGGCGGCATATGATGACGTTGCACTTACCCAGAAGTGCTTAGTTGCCTGAACGTACTGTGTTTCTGGATTAGCACATTATTCCAATTCTAGCTTTCAGATGCCACAAATTTTGAAAACTAGTAAGTAAATGGTGGTAATTGCGTATTGAACTATCTCACCGTTATCTCATTTCAGATAAAGTCTTTTGCGTTTTGATATCCCACATGACATTGTGCCATTGCGCAGTATATTTGGAAATGAAAGTATTTGGTTCTAGACAAAAAATATTGAAGTAAATCTAAACCCTCAATCACACTTGTAGGATGACCTTGTGAAATTAGCTAGCTCAGTTCATGGGCAGAACACATCATTGCGTCTATTGCTTGTGAAGCGCCGACCGATGCATGTACCCTCCATAGATAGGAAAGTTGTTTTTGATAAACACATGAGTCAGTATACCAATTTGTAGTAAGGAATGTTTTAATTAATACTAATTAATTTAAAACCAATGACGAATGTTCGCTTAATTCCATTGACTTGTAAAATCCAGAACTGTCAAGTCTTCTTCACATGTGTTCCTGGAAGTCTCACAATGTTGCTCCTCTGGGTTTGAAAGTGCGTATTAGCCTAGTGCTAAAACAATGACAATGTCATTTTTTGGAACAGGTTCATCTGGTCTCACTATGTGACAATTCTACACCTGTCTGTCCACGTTTCCCCTTCCCTTTTAAACTGACCTGCGGGATACTGAAGACCAAGGAGTCTCCTCTTTACCTCCACTATGTCTATAGAACAGTCAGTGAAGAGCACACAGAGACAGCTGCTCTCCAGGGTGTCCTATCTCACCGGTCCGTCAGGTGCCCACTGTGGGAGGTCTTTCACACAGATACAGGGAAAAGGAAACGTCTACAGGGGAATTGGGGTGGTATCTGTGAATTACTGACCATTTCTGATATGAAACTGGTTAAATAGACGTATGGTAATCCGTCACAATGATATAAATCCTTATAAGGATGTACAGTATATGATGTGCGTATGGTCAAAGACCCTTGGCCAATCCAGTGGGGAAAGAGATTTCAATCCATCAATACAACCAAGCATAAGGTACAGAATTGAATGTGTTGCGCCCTAACATGATTGCACTCAGCTGAGGGGAGAACTGATAAGGTATATTGTACAGTACCTGTCTGCCATTGCACTTTTTTCTCCTTCTACCACCGCTTCTGTGATTCTCACGTATCAAAGCCTGATCCGTTCAGAGAGGAGCCTTAAGATGAATCAGAGATCCTACAGCTCTTTCTGTCTCATTCAGATTTGGAAACATATTCAGGTCAGGTCTCACTGAAAGATATGGGGTTTCTCCAGAGAGATGCATTTTTACGAAACTGAAAATCCACCAATCCATGCATTACTGAAGACAAACAATTTCTCAATATCTACCCTGGCTGTTTTAAGAATTCACACACCTAGCCAACACTTTATCTGGGATAATCACAAACAAGTGCACACACACACACACACCCACACACACACACACACACACACACACAGAAATGCAAATGCACCCTCGCAAATTCCCCAATGCAAGTACCCCGAAAGAGTCCTATCAGGGGTTTCATGTGGCATTGTGGGATTTGGGACGTCACGGAGATAG
>JACXGI010009090.1:12500-31523 GCA_016801175.1 Esox masquinongy
GCGGTGATGGTTCCATCTGTCCATCGCCCCCCTGTGACTGGTCAGCATCACCGTGGGAACCCTGGGTGGATCGGACAGATTGGCAGAGGCGGAGGCTCTCCGTAGGTCAGACCTCCTCTGGCGCTCCTGGTGGACCACACTCTGCATCCCCCCGCTACAGTAATCCACCACACTGTCCAAATATTGACCTCTTCTCTGTGTGTCAAGGGACAGACTCGGCTACACACATCGGCTGTTTTAGCTTCCTCTCTGTTTGGTCAGTCTGCTGTGTGCTCTGGTTACTTACTGGCTGATTGACTGACTGACTGGTTGCCTGGCCAACTCCTTCAGGCCTGGGGGTATCACAGATTGGTAGTCCTCTGACTCTGGTGATTAGAAAATGACCCCAGCACAGCAAGAGCATATGGCTGCCAGACACAGAGAAATGGAAAACAACTGGACCTTTTTTCTACTTCTACCTCCCGCTCTAACAAGACTGTCTTTAAAGTTCCTCTTCTTTTCTACTTCCTTTCTGCGTTGGACGCGGTCTTCAAAGGTCTCTTCCTTCCCTCATGCTGTCGTCTGGACCACGATGTGCCTCTTTAGTAGCCCGTTGTACCACCGACCTTGGTAATTATCCGCGTCCGATGCTCTTTCTCTCCATCCGGTGGTCTCTCTCTGTCGCCGTGCTGTTCTCAGACTCTGTCAACAGGAGTGTGGGAGGTGACAACATGTGTGTCAGAGTGTGAGTGGCAGGGAGAGGTCAGCTGGCCTCGTGGCTCCTCGTTCCATCGGTGTTCTGGCTGAGGGGCAGTGCACTGGCCTGAACCCTCCTCCACTCCTCCAGTGAAGGAGAGCGGTGGCGCGTTTCTGAGCTGTGACTGTAACTGTTTGTGTGTGTGTGTGTGTGTGTGTGTGTCCTGTCCCCGCTGTGCGAAAGGGGTGTTTCCCCAGGGGAAGGTAAACAGAGCTGCAGGGTAGTGATAGCAGCAGACAGCAGGCTTCAGCCTCTGCCGGGGCTTCCTCTGGCAGGAACCAGCTGTGTCTGTGGCCGGGCCAGGCAGCCCAGTCTTCCCTTTCCCTCCGGACACGGACAGGGCTCCTCCTGTTCCTAACGCTTCCTCCCTAAGACCCCACTGGCCAGCCGCCCCTGACCACTAACCCCCCCATGGCACTGGTTACACAGATAACGTTGCCCCTTCTTTCGCTGGTTCAGTACATGTAGGGTCCTGTCTCCACCGTGGGTCTGTCCAGACACCATGTGTCCCCCTACCCCCAACCCCTGCCCTGACCCCTGCCCCAACCCCGGCTCTAGTGGCCCAATGACCCCTCTGTGTGTCCGTGTGTGTTCACCAGCCAGGCAATAGTGAGGTAACAACAGTAACAGGGGTTCCTCTGGGAAAAACAGTGAGGGCACAGCTGTGACCTCTGACCTAACCGAGCAGGGCATGGTGGGGTGTGGTGTGGTTGGATGGAAGTGAGA
Organism: Esox masquinongy; assembly: GCA_016801175.1. Lineage (NCBI taxonomy): Eukaryota > Metazoa > Chordata > Actinopteri > Esociformes > Esocidae > Esox > Esox masquinongy. The sequence goes on from JACXGI010009090.1 coordinate 13,963, forward strand.
GGGGATGTGAGCACACAGATGTGGCGTCCTTCTGTCTGTCAGAATGAAACCAGAACACAGATGGTGGACAGCATTGTGGATGTGAGACAAACGGTTGTGTGTGTGTGTGTATGTGTGTTTGGTTGAGGTAGGGCAATGTTGACACGTGACACATTTGGGACTTTACACAGTGTTAGATTATACTGTAAGTTGACACTCTGTTTCATTTCCTTCATGTATTCTAGTTGCTTTTAAAGAGCATTCTCTCCCTCGACTGTGCACTAAGACTGAAGGAATCAAATGCAATGTGTTAGTGTCCTCAAGGAACAATCAATAGCATCATCCAATCTGATAAACCTCCAAGTAAAATTTAGTGTAATGTAGAGCAGTTTGAATGTTCATGTTTGTGTGTGTGTGTGTATGTGTGTGTGTGTGTCTGTGTCCAGGATAAAGCGGTCATCATGTTGACCATCTCCATATAAGCGTGACGAGATAACGTGTGACGATAAAAGGAGATCACAGAGACATAGCTCATTCCCAAATCCAGCCCTGCGATTGCCTGTGGAGACAGAGAGGGGATGGCTCCATTGGATTAGTGTTTAGGTTTATGTGTGACTGCTCTCACCCGTACCAACCCTCCTTTCCCCTCAGAAGTTGGCAGGTCTAAAATGAGTTTTTTGGGGTAGTGAGATAATGACTCCCTGCTGTGGCCCTGGCAGGTACTATCGTGACCTAGCGGTGCTTCTCTTCACAGATAAGGTCACGGGACTGGGGCGGAAGACCGGAGCCAGGGGAGAAGAGGGTGGCGTGCAGAGCTGCTGAGCGAGCGGCTAGCCCGGCCTTATCTCCTCCGCAGCTCACAGATGTGCCATGCCAGACTAGCCGTGTCAGGAGGATTCTTCTATCAGCCACACACAGGCCTCTCTGGCCAAATAAATACACTGAAGGAGGACGAGCAGGGGCCTAATTATCACTTCACCTGGGAATCAAGCAAAGAGACAGAAAAGTCAAACTTCTGCTTAAAAAAAAGCCATCAGCTAGACGAGTCTCATTAAAGTGAGGAAAGACAGTCTCTTTCTTTTTCCCTTCTCGCTGTCTGAAACTGGTATTGGCCAGTCATTGGTAATGCACTGTCATCCGCAAACGTGTGGCCCATCGCTTTAAAAAGGAGCAGAAAGCGTTTCACCTTCCTGCAGCGTGAGAAATTCTCACAAGCCTCATAACTCCTGAGGTGGAGGGAGAATGAGCTTGTGAGAGAGAAAAGAAGGGAGGGAGGGAGTGAGGGGGAAAGAGAGAGAAGGACAGAGGGAGAATGAGCTCGTGAGAGAGAGAAGAAGGGAGGGAGGGAGAGAGGGGGAAGTAGAGAGAAGGACAGAGGGAGACTGAGCTTGTGAGTGAGAGAGAAGAATGGGGGGGTGGGGGCAACCATATGGTGGAGTCTTCCTGTCAGACACCTGGACTCTTGATGGCTGATCTGTTCACCTCTGTTGAAGTCCTTATCTTGGCTCCTCCTACTTCCTTCAGAGCATCACTGCGTGTAACTCTTTGAAACACTGACTCCACAGGGGCGGGCAACGCTCATTTACGTCCTGCTCACATCAGCGACACTGCTGGTAGGATGCTAGGGATAACCAAGCTTTTCCCCTGGTCCATGGAATGCAAACGTTCAACCAAAGTCACACCGCACACTGACTGAGCCTCTTGACATTTTTTCACTCAAATTGGTCAAAGTGAAATTAGGAGTCAAAACTTCTTGAGTGCAAATACACATTCATATTTGCATTCATGGTAGAAAAAGGAAGCATACAGAAGTCTATACTCTTCCTTTTCCCTTAATTTGCCATTAGTACTAAACGCTAAATGTTAAATTAAAATTCATGTTTGACTTTGGAAGGCACCACTGCATGCTAGTTCTGCTACTATGTACTTAGGTGTTCATCCTCTGCCTGAGTTCCAGTAGAAACATCACATTACAACCAGCATTGAGGTGTATTCAACATACAATTGTACAGCAACCAGCTGTGAATGAATCGTGAGTTCGCCAAACATATTGAATAAACCCGCAGTCCAATTTCAGCTGGTCGTCATAAATTATACGTTGAATCCACTTTTCCCCCACGTTCCTGTTTTACAGTGTAAACGTCCCCTGATGGTTTGACAGATGGTACATGGCAGTTGTTGACAGTGGCCGTCAATTTGGAGGTGTGAGTCCGCTGCAGTGACGGCCTCTCTATCCGTCCTGTACAGTAACTACTGGGGATGAGGTGAGTGTGTTTGTAGAGGACACAGAGAGCTACAGCAGTGGAAGCCCCTGGACCTGTGGCCTTTGCAGAGTATAGCCGTCTGTGGACATCTCCTAAAGAGCCCCTCAGAAATATGACAGCTGCTCCAGGCTCTTCCATCCTCTCAGTGGTCTGTTTGTGTGCACCTGCTTGGCACAGACAGCCCCAGAAACCTCCAGATCTTAACCCAACTCTAGAAGTTAAACCGTCCCCATCTGTCACAGCGCAGACCCACACAGATGCAAGGCAAGTTTTTTTTTACGGCAGACTTGGCGAGCATTCAAGAACTGTCAAAGCACACCTGCTAAATTAAGCGCGTTCTCATACACACATCCACTCACCGTACAAGTGCATAGACATCGGCGTTTGTTTGCGGAGAAAGTTGTAGGAACCATGTTATCCTATGCAAACATACCAGTATGTCAGTGTTAACGCAATATAGAAAACAGATGTTTATTCAACACACTCTTTTCTGAGATACAAATTTTTTCAAGACTAATCAGAAATGATAATTCTAGCACTTTTTTTAGCACTCTAGACTTTTTTGAGAGGAACACAAAGCAATAATAATTTTATCATTTACTTGATAAACTAGAGCAACAGACAAATAGATCTCTCACTCCGCCAAGGCAGACTGCCTGACATTTTAACATTTACTTGTTCCCGAGCAACATGCAGAAGAAACATTCTAATTCATTTTTTTTTCTTATTTAGCTAATTAGTTCTGTTTACGGTAAATCAAGGACTTCTGTTGGCAAACAACTTCCCAGTCTTTCTTTTGTACACAACCTGATATCTAGCAAGCTGTGGGGGCGAAACCAGCAAAAGGTGCAGTCTGTTATCATTCTTCACACTCCTCCCTCCTTTCTCCTGCATTCTACCTCTTCTCCCTCGCCTTGTATCTCTCCCCATCTCCCTCTCTCCTTTTCCCTCCCTCTCTCTCGCTCCTCTATCTCTCTCATGACTTGTAGCATGCACCGACACTGAGCAGCTCTAAATAGGTGCCACCCTGAATAGGAGACAGATGGAAACGAAGGTTCCCCGCTGAGCGGTTCCCCTGCAGCTGTGCTGTGTTCCCGATGCCAGGGAGTGATGACAGCCCACCGAGGGGCACGGAGACACACGTCCTGAGTGCCATCACGCTCACTCACTCTGCCAGGACTGACTGGCAGGGATGGAGGGAAGTTAACCCCTCACATGAAGCAGTTTTAAGCCATTACATGTTACGGTGGTTTGGCCGCAACACATTTCCCCCGCCGCCAGAAAAGAAACGAATGAAAAACTTGGTGTGAATGCATGATGGTTACATACGTGCATACTTACAGTGTGGCATTTATTTCTCATTGTTTAGCACCTGGGCTTGGCAGCCATGACACAACCTGACCCTTAAAGGTATACCTCCCAGCCTCCTGCCAATTTATATTGTACGGTCATGAAGATAGAGGACCAGTCTGTCTGCAGGACATACGCCCTTGTAAGCTCTGTTCACAGCCAGCACTCAGACAGGAGAGCAGGACCCAGCTCAGAGCTGACTGCACACAAAGACTCAGAAAGAACAGAGACACCTCCAGTCATACTGTAACTGCAACCAATTAGACGGCCAGCCTCTGTGGCAGATTGTGTAGCCGCCCCATGAATATTTCATCAGAGGAGACTCTCCACAAAGGTCATCGTAGAATTTCCAAACAGAGAGACACCTGTTTTTTATATAATTTTATAGACAGGATGAATGAATTATCTTCTCTTTCGTTAACCTTGTGTGAACCTTTTCGCTCTAAGGTTACTCCGATAAAAGTCTTCCTTTAAAGGCTTCTTTGGCTTAAAGTGTTAAAAATTGTTTTTTACAAATTACATTTACCAGCTAACCACTCGGCTTCCTTCACGATAGGAGTACTCTTAAGGCTGTTGTTTCTATTAAAACATGCTTTATTACTTAGTGTTTTTGGCTCCACATTATAACTGTACATGGAAGCCATTTGTTCCAATGCGTTAGGACATTGACAGGACCAGGCACACAGTGGCCTCAGTCCACAGGCAACAATTCCACAGTAGCAAGAGCTGATGCATAATATTTTCTTTGTAGTACTTTGTAGTCCTCCTCATTAAATATAGTATTTTAGACATCGAGGCGAGGCTAGGGAGTCCTTTTATTTGATTCGCTTTGCATAAACCAATTCAATCCATCCTGTGGGTGAAAAAAATCTATTAACTCTCCTTAATTGGCCTGACATTGTGCACATAACTGTAACCCTAATCAATAAGTGGAGAGAACATGGAGCCAAAGGCCATCTCATTCCATTGATTTTTGGAGAGGAGGTCTAAATATTGCAACGTAGGAATATGAGGTCCATAATGTGCATACTGTATCTCCTTTCACTGAGAGATTTGAAACTGAACCGACAAGGGCAATTAGAATGAAGGTATCTGTAAACAAAGACACTATAAGACTGGAAGCTGAGATCTTGATCTTATTAACCACACTCAGATAAAGAAGGGGTTAAAGTGCTTTAGGTGAAACACTGAGCAAGTTCATTATTGTAAACGGCTTTGTTTCTGAAAGGAGTTGCACAAAGGTATAACAGTTAACCTCCTCTTGTTGTCTGCTCTGTGGGGTCAAGAGAACCCCCCCCCCCCTTGGCCGTCCCCTTCACATGCCTACTAGTTCTCTCACTTTCTCTCTCTTTTGTCTTCCACTGTTTTCTCTGTGGCCGTCTGTGCACGCGTTATGTGTGCTGTCAGGGAGAGAGAAAAACTGAGAGCGAGAGAGACACTGTGTGAGACTGGGTGAGACAGAGAGAAAAGGACTCGAAGAGAGTGAGGTCTGTGGAGGTTCTGGCCCTCAGACAGTGCCGTCTGCTGAAGCCCCACGGCCAGGCAAGCCGCCATGCGGGAAGTAACGCGGGAGCTGCTCTCCTCTCCCAGGCCCTCTCTTATAGAGATGGCCACCTGTTCAAGGGGCTCTCCCTTCTCTCTGTCTTCCTTCCCTCCTCTCTCCCTCCTCTCTCTCTCTCTCTCCCTCTCTCCCTATCCCCCTGGCCAGGACCAGCTGTGACAGGAACACGCGCCCCGCTCTGCCTACCCAGCAGAGGACACAAGCTGGGGCAACATGCCCCCTATGCCTGGCAGAGGCAGACAGACACACAAACAGACACACAAACACAAACACACACACACACACACACACACACACAGAAACAGACACAGTCAGACATACAGACACAAACACAGACAGACTCCTCAGACGTTATCTATGGTGAGTGATGACGAAGTTGTGTCTTCTAGTGGTTAAATTCTTATGGATTTTGATCTAGCTGGTTTAGTTCTCATCACTAGTCTTTAGTCTGACTGGTTTATTTCTCTTCACTAGTCTTCAGTCTGATTGGTTTATTTCTCCTCACTAGTCTTCAGTCTGACTGGTTTATTTCTCATCACTAGTCTTTAGTCTGACTGGTTTATTTCTCTTCACTAGTCTTCAGTCTGACTGGTTTATTTCTCCTCAATAGTCTTCAGTCTGACTGGTTTATTTCTCTTCAATAGTCTTCTGTCTGACTGGTTTATTTCTCCTCACTAGTCTTCAGTCTGACTGGTTTATTTCTCCTCACTAGTCTTCAGACTGACTGGTTTACTTCTCTACACTAGTCTTCAGTCTGACTGGTTTATTTCTCTTCACTAGTCTTCAGTCTGACTGGTTTATTTCTCCTCACTAGTCTTCAGTCTGACTGGTTTATTTCTCCTCACTAGTCTTCAGTCTGACTGGTTTATTTCTCTTCACTAGTCTTCAGTCTGACTGGTTTATTTCTCTTCACTAGTCTTTAGTCTGACTGGTTTATTTCTCCTCACTAGTCTTCAGTCTGACTGGTTTATTTCTCCTCACTAGTCATTAGTCTGACTGGTTTATTTCTCTTCACTAGTGCATGGGTTTCATAAACAGGCTGAGATCACACTGTTCAGTGTGATACAGAATGGTCAACAACAGGAGGATAACGGCATAATAAGGTTAATAGACCTCTATTATCTTCTCAAGGTTTATCTGCACAATGTGTTTCTGTTCCCCTCTCCAGGGGAACACTCCTCCACTGTTCCCCGGACAAGCCTATCAGATGGCCCGTCTTTGCTGAACACTTTGCATAGTAACATTGCAGCCTCAACAGATAATGTTGGGTCCTGCTGTAGACTGTCTGGCTGCCACCTACTGAGGTGCGGATGGGTGTGGAGAGCATCATATCTGGACTGAGGATGTTTGCTGTGTGTTAAGACGCAGGCTGTTAGTCAACTCCACTTCACTTCCTGACCCCACTGGGTTTAAACGGAATTGACTGTTCAACCTCGGTCGCCTTCCGCAGTACATCGCGATATTGGGCCATTGTGGTGTGACCCCGAATGTGGTGTGTTTTTTTGGGTCAGCGTGTTTCCTGTCAGTCACATAAGGTCTCCACGGTTCCTCCAGGGCTCCGTCCTGCAGTACTGGCTCTCCTCTCTACCCCTCCAGAGCCCGCGGGCAAGGCGCCCCGACTCCTGTTATCAGGTCCCTCACAGGCACTCTGATCTGGGTTGCTAAGCGCTGCCCATGTGTTTGTTTGCCTTATCCGTGCGCGGCGAGCCCTGAGCCAAACCCCGCGTGAGGCAGCCTGATAAAACAACGGTTACAACTTGGCAGCGAGAGGAGAGGAAAACCGCGCCGGAGGAATCTGAGTGCCCTTGCCACTGGGGAGTTGAAGTGGAAGTGTGTGGTGAGGAAGAGTGCAACGCACTACTGTTTGCAGCACATTTACCACAGTCACAGTCCCAATTACACAGTTATTCAATTACAGCCACCCACCCCCCCAAAAAAAACACTCTAATGTGGCTTCTTTCACCCTCCCTGCACCTTTTACATGTACATTTCAGTTTAGCAGGATATCTCACCCAGAGCAAATTATTTAGTTTTTCAATCGTTTTATTTTTCTCATCCTTGTGTCCATCTGGCTTTGAATTAATCACTTAGCTGTTCCCTTTGCCACTGTGTCCTTCTCTCTTCCTCTCTGTCTTGGTTGAAAGGGGAGAGGAATTTAGTGTTCGTAAGACATAGAGGGAGATGTTTAAAGCCATCCGATGAGCCTGTTCTGGGGCTGTCTTCTGCAGGAGTCTGGGGTCCTGGTGTCCAGGTTCAGCCTTATAAGAGCCTCCTCCTCGGGAGGGAGAACAGTGGTTGTAGGTCCCGGTCTATTCTCGTGAGAGAGGGCACTTCATTGTGTCCTGCACACCAGTCTCCTGAGATCCCTTTGATAGGGCTGAAATCTGCATATGTGTTGTGAAGGGAAGCTTCCCTTTAAAATGTCACCTCTGATTTTGTTGGTTTGGTCTGGACGCGCTGCTCTGTCCTCCGCAGCTCATTGTCAACCGCTACAAAAGAGAGATGTGGTGAATTGTGTTGTTTTGTCTTTGACAAAGGGAGGAGGTCACAGCCAAGGTTGATGGTCAGCTATGACCGTGAGTTTTAAAAGTCACATTGCTGTTTGATCTGTCAACCATCAAAGGAACAGAGAGAGAGAGAGAGAGAGAAAGAGAGAGAGAAAGAGAAAAATAATATTTGTCCCCTGAAAGCCAGAATCAAATACGCCACCCTGAGGTACAAAAGAAGGTCAAAAAGAGAGGTAGTAAAGGAGAGATAGAGAAAGAGAAGGACAAGAGAGACAGAGAGAAAGAAAGAGAGAGATGAGAGAGAAAGCGAGAGAGAGATGACAGAGGGAGAGATGAGAGACTGCACATGGCAGAGAGGAAACAAGTAAATAGAAGCAGCTCTAATAGGAATATCAAGCCACTGAAAGGTAAACAGGGTTCTCCAGGCTGATACAAAGGGAATGTTGGGGCTTTGAGAGTGCTGGAGTGCTGGCACGCTCCTGTGGCTCTGCGATAACGCCCCTCTGGCCGCCTGCATCCCACAGATAACGCAGAGCACTGGCATGTGTCGCCCCTGATCCCAATTTCACACTCAATATTCATCCAGCCTGACAAACAAGCACCATTTAAGATAAAAAAATAAATATAGAGTCCTTCTGCTATTACCTCCTGTTTATTAATCTTCCAGCATCCGCTGCCTCTTAAACAACGATAAACACTCCCTCTTCCTCCTCCTCCTCCCCCGTCTCCCTGCCTCCTGCGCCCCCCCAACCCCCCTCAGCCTAATACACCCCAGCTTTCAGTCCCCCTCTTCCCCTGTCCCCCCTCCACATCTGTGGATTTAAATCACTCCTGGTTCCTCTCTGCTGGGGGCAAGGGGAGGGATGCTTGTGTGGATCTATGTATGTCTCAATATATGTGTCTGTGTGTTTTCGTGTGTGTGTGTTTGTGTGTGTGTGGGTGTGTGAGAGCGTGTGTGTGTGTGTGTATGTGCCAGGGGCAGGCCGCAGCTGTTAACCTGAATCCCTGTCTTTCTCCCACTCCAACATCCTCTCCTCTCACCTGGCTCCCTGGGTCTCCAGGCTGCTGATGATGGTGTTGCTGCCCAGCTGTGTGTGGCCTGCCTAGGCCAGCCTGGCCTCTGATTACTGGCCATCTGCAGGAGCCACCCTGAGGACAGGCAGACAGACAGACAGACAGACAGACATACAGACAGACAGACAGACAGACAGACAGACAGGAAGGCAGACAGACTGATAGACATGCAGACAGACAGACAGACAGACAGACAGGCAGAGAGACAGGCAAACAGACAGACAGACAGACAGACAGGCAGAGAGACAGGCAGACAGATAGAGAGACCGGCAGACAGACAGACAGACAGACAGATTGATAGACAGACAGACAAACAGACAGACAGACAGACAGGCAGACAGATAGATCCCTAACCTCTGCCTAAAGGCCAGATCATCTCTACAGCTGAAGTGACCTTTCATTGTGCTGATTCTGCCAATCTCAGACTCACTCCGAGAGAGATGGAGACACTGACAGAAAAACAGAGATAGAGAGAGAAGGGGATAGAAATCTGAAATGGTTCAGGATAATTTTAATATTATAAAACGCTGTGCGTCTACTACAAACCGCTCTGCTTCTCCCCCTTACCTTGAACACATAATCTCCCAAGCTCTGCTTTCATTTCACCATGATCCATAAGAGTGTTGACACAGCATTAGCTGCCTCCAGCTGTAGCTGGCATCTCGTTAGGCAGCAGTAGGCAGAGGCTGAGAGAGGTTCTGTGTTGGTGGTGGTGATAGACCACGGCTGGCAGCCTGACCACACTCTGCCCGGCCCTGTCCTGCTCTGCTGCCTCAGACCTGCCAGGCCAGCTGGCCGTATCCCTTTAAATCTGGCCCAGGCCAGCTGGCCGTATCCCTTTAAATCTGGCCCAGGCTGAGCTGAGTTCTTACTGAGATTACCAAACACTCTCCGCACCTCCACAGATGGGAGGAAGGGCCTGCCAGCTGGCACAGGGACACCCACAATCCCCCACTGGCTCTTGGCCAGGAGGCCTGACTGACCTGGTGCCCATTCACACTTCTGTTTCCCTCTCTCTCATGCTCTGTCGCTCCCACCTGAACAACACCTCTCTCTCCGTCTTTCTCTGTCTCTCGTTTTCTCTTTCTTTCTCCCTCCAATTCAATTCTAAGGCTTTGTTGGCACGAGAAACATTTGTTTACATTGCCAAAGCAATTGGGAAAAAAAGACCATAATGAATAACAAAAGTTATTGTTCAATTCTAAGCCAACGTTACAGACATGAATGTTAAAAAGTATGAAGACGTTTGAAATTTTATATTATTATCTATGTACAGTGTCAGTATCTTAGGGGTTAAAGCATGTAACCAGTGATAGACAGATTGCCAGTTCGGAAACCTGAGCCAATATGTTGACAAATCTGTCATTCTGTCCCAGAGCAGGGAAATTAACCAGAATAACTCCCAGATCTTTACTGTAAAGGAGAATTTATTTTTTACCTGGTAAAAAAAAATATTAATAACATGGGAAAATAAAGAGATACATATTGATATTTTTACAGCATAGTTTCTGCTCCACTGGTTGTCCATTTCTCACGGCCACTGGTAAAAAATCTTGCTGCTGTGAATTTTGCTGTAGTATTTCATCTAACAGATGTAATCGTTTGTCAGTGTATGAATTGTTTTAAAATTCTTTGTGGGTCTGTATCTAAGGGTTTTCTGTCTCTTCTCTCTCCTCTTCAGACTTGTCTTTCTACATTTCTCTGAGCCTATTTAGACTACATCAATTGTCTTGACAACAGTTTCATTTAAATAACATTTACATAATATGTAAATAAAACGTTCTATTCACCCTAGCGACGTGAACATCTCGCTGCCGTAAAGTGCAACACATGCGTGTGCAGCGCTACGGCAACACCCCTGACCTTGAAGGCATTTAAACTCACTGACAATGTTGTTTACCTGGTTACTAGCATGGAATGAACACCAGTTGTTACTGGTGATGGTAGAATTTTTCAGGTGCCTGTGTGAGACAACTCAGTGTTTTTTCCCCGATTCTATTAATGGAGCTGGAAGAACCTAAAGAACCAGACCTCCTACACCACCGCTCATTGCACTCTAACGCACACTGAGTGAGGCATCGTATTTAGACCTCAGTAGCCGCGGGGAATATCGGTCGAATAAGTGTCCCACGTTCCTGTTTGCACTACAAACAAGTGTATCTTCAACACAAATTAGTCAGCATGTCTTGTTCATCTATCATAGTGGAAAAATGTATCTCCAATACAAATGATTCAACAAGTCTTGTTCGTATGTTGTAGTGGAAAAGTGTCAAAACGCTCTCTGTCAGTTTGCTTATTTCACCGTCAGACACACAAACACACCCAGACCCTGTGAACCCTGGTGAGGAACAGAGGAGAATGTGGGGGGAGGGGGAAGAAGAGGAGGAGAGAGGGGGCTACTGAAAGGTGTCACATGTGCTGATGCGATAAGGATGCCAGGTATAGATAACCAAGCACCCTTCATCACTATGACACCAAATACAGCCTGTCCTCTTGAGTAAAAACAGGAATTCTCTCTCTCTCTCTCTCTCACACACACACACGCACACACACACACACACGCACGCACACACGTACACACACACACAGTGTACAAGTTCATTATTCTCCAGAGGAATGATAAGAGCAGAATCGCTTAAAATAGCTGTGCCGCTGGGCTCTTGATAGAACTTTCCTGTAGAAAAAGAAACCTGGACCAAGACATTTTAGGGCCGTCTTTGGTGCTGGTCTGAGCAGGTTACTGTTACAACAATCAGTCTTCATGATACGTTCAGTTAAACCAGATGTCTACACTGAAGCCTTCTATGTACTAACTGTGACTGAAGCGTCAATGTGATGTGAGTACATTTTGACTACCTGCCTAGGGGTTGTTGTCTGCATTCACTGTCAAAGAACCTCTGCCATGTTTATTTACCAAACCCTAACCCTCAAGCTACCAACTTGGGTCATTTTGACTCCACAGGCGTTTATCTAGAGATGTAATATGATATTTTTGTATCAGTGATTTTGACCATTCAGATCATCAGAAGAGATCAAGATTGTATCCGTCTATACCATGTAACATACAAATGACAAAGTATTTCATTGATATAACAAATTCATAGAATTTTAAATCAGAACTCAGATGCACCCACAACCTAGAAGCTTTTGAACCCAGGTATCAGTAGATACGTAATATGAAGTTATACATCCTCAGAGTATAGAATTGACTTTGACCTGATGGACAGATAACTGGTTATAGCTAGATACCATTGCATACAACATATAGAAATGACCTTAGATATTTGCTTGCTTGTAGTCAAAATAACTTACAAAGGTTAGCCAATAATAAAAATATTTTGAAGAAATATTGAACAGAAATCAGCTGCCACCTGAATGTACACATAATTGTCATAATTGTGCACTCTCAGAAGAAAGTAGATTTTTAGGAAAATGTTATACAGTAGAAACACTTGAATTCCTTTAGTGCCCTTCAATCTTCCATATATGCATCTTACAGTGTTATGTTTGCTATTCCATTTGGTCTGAAGTGATTTGAGCAGACCGACCCATGCCCAACTACTCCCACAGTTTCACTAGCTGCAACAGTCAGCCAGTAGGAGGAGTTAATAAAGAGAATCCAGTTATATTTTTGGTCACTGTCTCTTAAAGGCTTAATGGATGAATCACTTTTTGGCAGTAAATTATATTCCAGTAAATTTCAAATGTTGGTGCACGGCCCATTTCAACTGGAGTCAGTTTCACCATGTAATGATATTTACTTTTTTAAATATTTTAAAAACGAAATGACACCACAATCAAAGTATGGAAAATCTGTCTTATGGTGCCAATAAGAAATGTACCCGATAGGAATCTTAATTTGACTGAATATACAAATGAACTGTCCTTTGTTGAATGTGTTTGATTTAATCATTTAACATCAACAGCATTTCTAATGATCTTAAAATAAAATCAAAAAGACATTATGGTGTGATTTTTGCTTTTTCCAATAGTTTCTTCTTTCTTCAAAAGGAGCTCAGTCCGTTATTTGTGTAGTGTGTAAAAACAGTTTGAGGCACGAGGGTTAACCAGGTGGTACGAATGTGAATCAATTCTCCCATCAACATGGCAACACTGTTCGTACATCTCTGGGGGGATCAGTAGCCTTCTGCCAAGTTGAACTAAAACTGTATGGAAACTTTTCTCCCTGCAGCCCACCTGCTCGACGTTGCGATCGTCATAGTGGGAGTGTTCTGTGCCAGATTACAGTGACCTGCGCCCCCCGTCCAGATGGACACACTATCCCAGATGGTAAACTCCTTTTAAGGTGCTCCATTATTACCATGCGGCGGTTCATACACGCAGGGATGCAAAGACATACACGCAAAAACACACACACGCACAAACACACACACACACAAACACACACACACAAACACACGCACACACAAACACATACACACACACAAACACACACACGCAGGCATATACACAACAGTGAACACACGCAAACGTACCCAGCAGTTGGAGCATTGTGTCAGTAATCGGAAGGTTGCTGGTTCGAATCCCGGAGCCGACAAGGTGATCCGTTCCGTCTGTCCTTGATCACGACACTTGCTCTTATTCCCCCAGGGCCTTGACTGACAGTAATCTCTCGGTGTGGGGGGGGGGGCATTCTTAAAATAGATTTCCTTTCTCATATCAACACACCTTTATGATAACTGCATGTGTGTGGAACAGGACAAAAAAAATGCAGCCCGCATTTGACTTTTTTAAAGCACACACATACACACACACAGGCAGGCAGGCATGTATTGTTCTTTGTGGCCACCTCCTTGCCATCTCAGAGGAGGCGGTAGGGAGAGGAGGAGAAGTGGAACTGTGACTGGGGGTGTGGAGACGCAGCAGCAGCCGACAGCTGGAGGGACGATCAGGAGGTGAGCATTTCACCAGAGGAATGTGTGTGTGTGTGTAGCTGCACCTTCAACAGCAGGAGTGTTAATGTGGCAGCCCACATCCACCCACCCACCCACTGCCTTCCCCACCCTGCCAAGCAGCAGCGGCCCTCTGACTCACTCCCTGCTATGAGCTCCAGCCAGATTTGTTTTAATGGCTGAACGTGCCCTCTGGCAAGCACACTGTCAAGAAGCGACAACAATGGTTGATTCATACAAAGGGCTCGATAATCAGAACCAAGCGGCTATGTTTTTGTTGTTCAGAAGGTTAAACCCGACGTGTGGAAACTCAAAATGAAGAGTGACACACACATCAATGCCTCAAATAATGTTTGGTGAAACACAAATCGGTGACGAAAGTGAAATCCTAAGTGTCCTACGGTAGAATGTTTTTGTCAGAAAATAACAAAACGTCCATTTCTCTTTCTCAGCTCTCCATGGCGTGTCTCTATCTAGCCGTACCCTACCGTCAGTAGTTGTAGACGGGATGGCTACGGAATGCCTGCATGGTCGCCGTGGCGTTCCGACAGTAGTGGACCAGAACAGCAATGTGGTTTACAGTGGAGACATGGTAGACATCGTGGTGCTGACGTGAGATGTGCTGGTGTGTCCATCCTCCACCTTGTGTTTTTAAGTCAATGTAACTCGCTGTAATGTGTTTCCCTGAAGGCCACTAAAACGTGCTCAGGCCAGAGTGCACTGAGGGACTCTGTGATGTGGTGTATGGAGGTTTGTGTCCATTTATTGCTTCATTGTCGTTTAGAACACACAGCGTTGCGTTGTAAAATGCCTTCAGGCTAAAGCCGTAAATCTAAAATCACCCTGATAGATCCCGGCCCGTCATATGGTTTGTGCTCCGCACTCTACAGTGTGAACTCCATTTCGTTGCTGTACTTTACTATTGGCTGTGCGTTCCGCTCTGGACCACAGGCTAAGAGTTCACACTGCGCTCACACACATCACAGCGTCTACTGACAAGGACACACACAGCAGATGTTCTCAGTCACATCGCTCCTTCATTTCAAGAGGAGTTTGTACTTCAGAACTAAGCTCCGCCTGACATATGGGATGGCTGGCAAGTCCTTTGGTATATTAGAAATATTCCGAATGTGCTTCATTGGAGGACTATTCTGTGCGCCTGGTTTAGTGTCTCCTCATTTCACCTCTTAACTCCAGACAACTCCGGAGATGCCTTGGCAACACGTCACGTGTCAATGGTTAAGTTAATGCCATGTCCCCCTTCATCGACTCCCTCTCTCTTCTCATGCTCTCCCCCTCTCTAACTGTCTCACTCTTGTCTCTCTCTCTCCCTTCTTCCTTTCCTCCTCTCCTCCATGTTTTCTAGAGCAGGGACTCTGTAGGCTGGCAGTCGATGGCGCGAATCCAGATGGCATCCGCAAGGCAGGCGACACGGCGCAGCGTACACACACACACACACACACACACTCTGCTTAATGAACATTCATGCATTATTCATCAGACACATGCACACGCAGGGTACAGACACAGTTCCTGTCAGCAACAGAAGGCAGAGCGACTACTCCCGGTTTTAGGATTATTTTGGAGTTTTTTTCCCCTTACTCCGTTGTAAAGTACACCAGGTGGAACTCTGCCTCTCTCACCTCCCCTGGCTTTACCCCTCTTCAGCTCATGAATAATGTGTCTTAATGTGTGGGTGTGGGTGTGTGTGTGAGTGTGTGTCTGCGTGTGTCTGTTTCAGCCTTCGTCTGACTGAAGCTCGCAGTGAGAAACAGTCGTATGTTCTTCATCCCTCCGTTCCTTTCAGGTCTCTGTGGGTCTTTGGGAAAAAGATTCCATTGTGTCATCTTTACGAATACATCCTAATAATGTCAGGGGTGTTAGGTTGCAGTGTTTTGGTTTGGTAGTGTCGGAGACAAAAGCCTCTCTTGAATGGCCCGTAATGATGTGTTTGGTGCGGGTGAGGAGGGGTTGCGCTTGTAACTCTCCCGTCCACAGGCGGACCGACCTGGTCTCTGCTGTGGGCTGGAGAAGGCCTGCTGACACGACTTCATAATCTCCTGATGATCTAAAGGAGAGATACGGACCGATGGGCAGATAAAGGCTGTCTTTGTGTGACAGCCCGACTGGCGAGAGTGAGGTGAAGAGGGAGCAGAGTGGTGATGCTGAAGGTCATTAGGCTCCCCCGTCAGGTTGAGTGGTATTTGAATGCCCCTCATGTGACTACCTGCAAAGATGACTTCTCACCCACGACTTAAACGCTGTGTGTGTGTGTGTGTGTGTGTGTGTGTGTGTGTGTGTCTGTGTGTGTGTGTGAGAGAGAAAGAGCTGCATCTGTGTGCGGTGTGTGTGTGGGGAGTAGGGACGGCGTGTGGAGAGCAGGAATGGGTTTAATTGTGTGTGGCGGAATGCTGACACTTTTAGGATCAGGTGGCCTGCAGAGCGTCTGGGGGCTTCTGGGTAAGAGGAGGAGGGGGAGACACAATGGAGACAGGTGGATGTTAAAAGGCCAGCGAGCAGCCAGGGATATCGCCTGAATGAACTAATGAGAGAATGGAGATCATGCCTCTCTCTCTCTCCATATCGCTCTTTCATTCTCTCTCCCTCACTCTCCAACTCTCTCTCTCTCTCTCCCTCTGTGGCTGTCAGACCGCGTGTCTACGAATCTTTTTATACCTTGTCCAAGGTGTGAATTTATGTTGTTGTTTTTTTCTTCAAAATAATTTAATCCCGAGCAGCACACAGGGGGTGAGGTGCTTGCCTACATCAAAGAGCTTTTAACCAACACTACCCAGACCCTGATCCTGATCCTTCTCCAAAAGGATCTCAAAAAGCTCTCCAGTAACCCCTTTAACCTGGTATAATGACTTCCAGCCATGTAAAAGCTCACATCTTTGAGGGACTTGAAGTTACACGGAAAAGCTTTTGTTGCACATAAGGTCATGCACAATGACAGTGCTAAAGAAACCCATCTCCAAGGAAACCCGCTGTACTGAATGTGTGAACAATGACAGTGCCCTGCCTGTGAATATCTCTACAGTACTGCTGTCTGCAGTTATATTTTATCTACAGTGATAATACTGCTTAGATTAGAAATCCATGAAATCCATATTTTTGTTCTTAATCTATTACAAAGTCTATAATTTATGGTGTTTATTTGATATTTTTTTTGATGGTTAGATTAATTGTTTTTGAATAAATGTTATTCTTGCTACACAGTATGGTTATGATGAAGTCTAACCAGCCTTTGTGATGCAGAATTTCATAGTCCCTTTCTTAGGAGGGGAAAAGCGTGTCAGAGGTCTATGCTTGATGGAGTCGGTAAGGTTTTGGTCAGATTGCCCTTGGGTATTTGTCATCCTTTGTCTTTATATACAGTGTCTGATTCAAATGCACATCAACCTTGGAGAATTAACTAAGAGGTGCTTTTAGACACGCCATAAACATCTTCGAACTGAAGCATCCCTGTGGCTCTGTTCCTTTCACTTCCCTTGCCCTCCTCAATGACACACTTTATAAGGCATCAATCACACCCGGAGATCAGCTATTCAGAGTCCGGCTTGCTCCTGCTCTGACTTGCCAACACAATTTGTCTATTGTCAGAAAACAAGCACCCCTGCTATAAGAGGGAGCGCATCATTGTTCTTGATGCATTATTTCTGTGCAAATAAGTGTGACTAATGGGGGTTTGGGTGGGGGGGCGGAGAACCCGCTGTGTTTGGGAGGGTGGCGGTACACCATGAAATTTAAATAAAGTGAGAGCGCATTATCACCTGGGCTTAGTCCACACGAGGCCCCCTGCCGCGCCCGTTCCTGCACAGGGGAGGGCTCATCTTCTTACCCAGCTAATCAATAGATCCTTTGTGAGACTGGATACGATTGAGCTGTCAATGCCCCCCCCCCCCCCCCCCCC
>JACXGI010009091.1:0-11300 GCA_016801175.1 Esox masquinongy
CACACACACACACACACCAACTTCAAAGCTCCCTGTCCTAACCAATGCACCATGTGGACCTCAAGGTAAGCCCAAGGTGCTGTGAAGCTCTTTTGGCCTGTTTATCTGGTCAGAGCCTTTAACACCTCAGACCTTGAATGAAGGAACCTGTCAGATGTAGTGGGTGGCGGCCTACTGGGATGTGGGCAGGGCCATTGGAGTGCCAGCCTCAACGTAGACTGTTGGGAATGTGACTGGCTGTTTCTCATCTTTTTACATCCTAGTAGTTTGGAAGTCCTTGTGAAAAGAAACCGAAATGCTGTGGTCCAACCGGGACCAACCTAAAATGCCAAGGAGCCGTCTTGTTTGTACAGTATGCAGGGCCGGATCTAGGCAGCGTTTAGGGCCCCCGACCGCTAGGGGAGGTCAAATTTTGCTTTGGGCCCCAAAAGGCTAGAACCAGACCTGGCAGTATGCATGAAGAGGACAACACAGCCAACTGTTGCTTTCATCATTGTCTAATGGGCCAGACGTCACACTACATCACTTTGATGCGTTGATGTCACTTAACGGGGAGGGATTTCACGCGACCAACGCAGTGGCTTTTGTGCCTGTGTTCTGCTAGCCTGCACTCACTTTGACCAACACTAGTTGAAGTTGTTTTCCAGTCGAGACTTTAAATGCACTTGTGGCACTGGGTTCATACAGTTAATACAGTTAATGTTAGTGTTGTTATAATTGCTCTGGACAATACAGAATATACAGCTTAGCATTCAGACGATTGATGATGTGAAGTTTTGTGGCACCATACGGTTTCCCAGGTAATGCAGGTAACTGACTGTCAGCTAATGTGCATCTCACCTGGAAGCCTTTCAACATGTGTTTTATGGGGGTATTTTTAACCATTATGTTTGCAAAGTATTTATTATAAGTTACACAGTGGTTCTTTCAGGTAATTTTGTGTATTTCTACACTATAGCAAAATTGACATTAATGTGCTAAAAATGTTATTAATGTTAGCTGTCCTCAAATCAGATGGAGACTTCCTGGGAAGCAATATTGTCCATGTATTTGTTTGGTATTCTCCGGTTGTGTTGAAGGAGTTCTTCCATAGTATTTGTATCTACCAAACTACCAAGGCAATCACTGCCATGTGGAAACTGTCTTTGTTCAACCAGTGTTCTGGTCATGTCGTAAGTACATTTGTGAATATTTTTGCCTGTGGTTACACAGTGACATTGAAGTATGCCAAAGGCAATTCTTTCTGTTAAAAATTGGCAACACTTATGAATATTTTTTTACAATCTCCAATCTGGGCAGTATTACTCATCTGGATAACCAAGTTGTTCCAACTTTTAATTCACTGTTTGACGGACTGTGCAGTGCTTTATTGCTATTTTAAATATAATTTGTAACCTAGTATCCGATTGTGTGGTTCGCTCATTCCTAGATTTACCAATATTTTTCTTTCCAAAATTTTTTTGGCAAAGAACTTTCTGGTTATTTATCTGGATCTATTTGCACCGGAACCATGAGATCATTGGTGTGGCATGATGGGATATTTCTACAGCATTTGACCCATTGACTATAAAGGATACAGTTTGAACTTTAGTATGTCAAAGTAAAAGGCCTCTGCTTGTACTTCCAGGTTACAGGAGACTGAGGATTGGCTGTATTGTCTTGTCTTTTTTAATGTGAATGATGATGTCAACATTTTGTCAAATGTAAATAATATATCTTGTAAACAATGGACAATAAAACAACATGACAAGTGGAAGAATGCTCCCTTTCGATTAAATGTGCTTCTGTGATACTTTTTCTAAAGTTTGCTTCAACCTGGTAATTTGATTGTACGGGACATCAACCGATGTAATATCCAAACAGTGTTAGCAGATACTTTGGTTTCTGTCAGATTAAAGGTCTATTTCGTAAATATCACTAGCTGCTGACAATCCGCTAAGCTTTGTCCCATTTTTATACTTCCAGATACCATATTTTAATTGGATTATCCTGTTGTTGCAGAGGTTTTCCTATACAGAAGGAAATGCATACTTCTGTACTCAAGATTATAAAAGGCTGATAAAATACTGTTTTTAAAATGTCAGTCTTAATTTTACAAAAAATGTATAAACCCCTAAGAAATCTTTCTTTTAATCCGTAAAATTCATATTACTTGTTCAGATTATTTTGATGCGGTGATATTTTGGGTCAAATTAAAATATTGCATCTGTACCAAGACACACAGGGGGATGACGAATAAATGGCAACACAAAAATCGGTATTTCAAAGCCAAAGCCTTATACAGTGCAACCAGATAATCTAAGGTCTGTAAAACATGTCGGCAACATAAAAGCATATTTTCTTTTTAGCTAGATTACATCATAACTCAACAACAACCACATGTTTTCTGAAACATTGGTAAATCCACAGTAAACTACGCCAAGAGTTTGAGCAGGTTCCCCGGTCTCTCTCTCATGCCAGACAAGTGTCACGCATCCGAGGCACCCTACTTCACAGCCAGAGCTGGCCCTAGGCATAAGCGACATAGGCAGTCGCTTAGGGCCCTCGACCACCCGGGGGCCCCAGACCGCTAGGGGAGGGGAGGCCCCCAAATAAAATTTTGCTTAGGGCCCCAAAAAGGCGAGGGCCGGCACTGTTCACAGCTTTGCCCTAACTTGTGCAACTTTTGCTCTAAAATCTTGAGGATCCTCTCAGAGGTCCAGGAGGACTTGATAGACCCTAATCTTCTGCGGACAGAGTACTTAACATAGGTGGTGGCGTAGAGCTGTTGTGAAACGGCGGTTTGCGTGAGATCTTGAGCAGCATTAGTCACAAATTCACAAGTGTAAGCAACTTGGATGCGGAAGAAAGGTGTGTCTCTGTGAAAGATAGGACGGATCTCTTTTTTCTGGTTCCAATATAAACCCCGCCCAGAACTTAATCAAACATCCGATGTGAGATTTTAGTTCTAGGTTGACAGAGAATAGATTGACCCAGGCCCCTGGTCACTATTTTGAGAGTCTGGGAAGACTAACCACACCAACTATAAATGTAATCACCTAGTCTTATTGCAGCAGTACTTTTTTGATTAACTTTTGTGGTCTCTAATTTTTGAGGTCTTTCTAATATGTATGCTGAAATTGAAGCAACCATATAGTCTTCATCTGGAGTAATTTCTCTGTTGCTTTCAAACATATTTCAAAATGACAAATTGGGGAAATGTCTTCAGGACATGGCTACCCCTTACCTGTGCTTGCCATAGTTTGAGGCCATCTAGCTGTGTGGACAATTTTGTGTAATTTTGTAGCCTGTTTTCATCACAGTGCCCTAGCTCAGGTCAAAAGGGGTGCACTATGTAGTGAACAGGGTGACTTTCAGCACGCACACGTCGTCCCAACCGTGTACGTTCAGGCGTGTGTTAAAAGCAGAAAGAGTTAACAAGCTTTGGAAGCAGAGCTACAGGGTAGCCTAGGACAGCCAGGCAACCGGTTGGACATGCTTCTGTCAGTCCTGGGTAGAGACGCAACGGCTCACTTGCTGAGGATTACTGGGATAGAGAGGATTACACTTTCCTCTCTACCCGGTCGCTACGTGGTAAAAAACACAGACGTATTATCGGCGGATCCCCTGGGAATTCTCTTTGAGAAACTATTTTACAGATGAAAAACCTTCCTCTGGACCATACAAGGAGTTGAAGAAGGGGGTCCGAGAGACTGGAAGAAACCGCACAGGTGAGCACACAGGAACGGTGTTTTCATGCACAACAGGCTCCCAGCCAGGATTAAGTTGACTGACTGTTGAGGTAAGATTGGTCTCCTTTCAATCCCAACATGGGGATCCACTCTTGTTTATCCGAACATGGCACATTAAAAATGTGACATTACGTTGACAGTTCTGTTTTGTTAAATTGGCGATGTCGAGGCAAACGTGATGCAGGAACGGGGTAACGGTACCGTCATGCCCAGGGCTTTTATGTGACACGTATGGCATTCAACGTGACGGCTCACAGCAAAGAGGCTGTTCTTAGTAGCGTAGTTAACGGACATCCATAAGGGACATCCATAAAAGCACAACTCCATATATGTCACATTCCTGTTAATTTGGTTGTTACTGTTATCTTAAATGTGTAAGCAGATTATATAATGTCGTTCAGCTTACAAGGCAAAAACGTAGGCCTACGTTAGCTAGTGTAGCTTATCCTTTGAAAAACGTTTTGGTCTTCATTTCCTCACCAGGTTTTGGTTGAGAGATCACCATGATACAGGCTGTGGAAGCAGAGGTGACATCCTCCCCTGGACTGGGTGACCATGGTCAGTGTAGGAAACCAAACTGGTCATGTCTTGACGTCGAGCTAATCGCACAGCATTTCTCTCCTGTGTTGTGATAATCCTATGGCCGTTTATGCTAAGGGTCATGTTTATGCTGGCGCTGTTCTCTAGGCCTGAGGCAGATCCTGGCTGACGTGGTAGAGGAGGTGAAACACTCCATCAACAAGGACATCAACGGGGCAGAGCTCCTGTACAGCCTACTCAACGCCCCCTGGCTCCAATCACTGCTGAAGGTTAGCCTTGATCTAGAGCGGCGGTTCCGAAGCTTTTCTGTCCCAGGGAACATCAAATCATGGTCAATAGCTCTGAGGACCAGTGGAAGTAATAGATGCCGGCAAATTGTTTTTATGATCAAAGTTCAACAGGTTCAAACCAGCTCCCCAGACATCACCTGGGGTTTTAGGGAAACGGTGCACCGTGTGATTCCGGGTGTTGTTGTTGACCTGTTAAAGTACGTAGGTTTAACCCGTTTGCCTTGTCGCTTCTTCACCTAGGTGTACGAATGCCTGCAGCAGCACAAGAAAGAGCCACCTGCTCCCTTCCTACCGTACACCACACAGCTCGTCCGACAGGTAGGATCCACTGATTTGCCCGGTCAGAGACTATGGAGAGGTGTCTGCCCTGTTCTTGCATCCACTGCTTTTGGTTCCAATCCATCTTTCTATGCTTCCTCTAGATTCTGGCTGACATGAGAACCGTTCCAAACCCTTCTGCTGAGGCCCGAGAGCTATACAATCTTCTCAGGGAACCACACTTCAAGGTGAGAGCACCTGGTTCAACAAGGACTCCTACTGAATTTTATTGCAGAGACTAAGTTATTTTTGTGTTGTGTCAGTTACTTATGGATATTGAGTATGCAGCAGTGACTAAGCTGTTTTTTGGTTGTTTAAGTTATTTATGTACAATGCAGTCCATATGTATTTAGATAAAATAATAACAGAACATGTATTTCTATCTGTACTCCAGAACATTGGTTTTGAAATGAAACAATGAGGTTAAAGTGCAGAATATCAGCTTTAATTTGAGAGCCAATGTTTCTGTACACTTCATGGTTCATCCTGCTGTTACCATCAGCAGTTTCATCATCAATGAAGACAAGTGAGCAAGTTCCATTGGAAGCCATATATGCCCAAAATGTAACACCCCCTCCACCTTATTTCACAGAGAAGTTAGAATGCCTGTTTCTTTTTTTCTCCACACTTTCCTCTTGACTCTGGTACACATTAATATTTGGCTCCACTGTCGACAGTAACTTTTTCTGGAACTTTCCAGGCTCTTTTTTTTTTTATTTTGTTGGCCATCTTTTTTTTTTTTTGGCACCTTGCAGTCCAGCCACTGTAGTTCCATTGGGGAAGTCTTCTGTGATTGTTAGTGGCTGACACATCCACACCCTTCCTTCAGGAGTTTCCTCATCTGTAGGACAGTTCTTTGTGGATTTTCATCTTCAGTATGGTGAGCTTTCCTTAGTCATCCACCATAGAGGTCTTTCTTAGTCTGCAAGGTCATGTGCCATTGCTGAGCTAACCAGTTGTAATGTCAAAAGGAAATCCCCTATGCCAATGAACCCCCCCCCCCCCCCCAGTCGGCGCTAGCACAATATGCACCAACCAATGGAGCCCCCCAGGCCAAAACCGGCAGTTGCACAACCGGGGCTCGAACCCCTGTCTGTAGCGACAAAAAACGTATGAATGAATTTATGAATTAACCAACAAAGGAACACTATTGCAGGCTCTGATCTCCGCTCACGACACGGTGGCCCAGAAGGACTATGACCCAGTGCTGCCTCCCATCCCTGAACACCTGCCCGACGACGAGGAAGCCATGAGGATAGTCTGTCTGGTGAAGAACAAGCAGCCGCTGGTGAGTTATGGAAACCCCTGACCCTGTCCGGTCTCTTGGGGCTAAATAGTGTCCCACGCTTTACTGTTTGCAACATGTTGTCCGAACGTGCGTGCTCAGATTTAAGATGCGTGTGAGGACGGTTTAATGAATGCTTGTACATTTGTTTTTAGGAAATGGTCGTTGTTTTTTTTTTTCCCAGCAGCATCTCCTGGTGACCTGACAAATGCTGTAACATAAGGCAGATTTCATAAAATGTTATTTGTACATTGTGTGACAGTTGATTTCAATCAAACTGATAGCGGTAGAGTTATTAACATTTCCAGGACAGCTTATGATTAGTGTCACGACGGGTCAATTTAGACTAAAAAGATTAAATTAGATCAGATTGAACCCCAACGTTTCCTATATTCAATAAGCCGTATATAACAGAGAGCTCTTTGCAGACACAGACTTTTTGGCTCTCGTATGGAAATCATCTCAAATCTAAATCCAGTTGTCAGTTGAAGCGGTGCCAGGTCTGTGAGAACACTTTCTGTTTTGTAGAGTTAAAATGCAAAGCTCTGTTAAGTTTTTACAAAAAGTGGACAAACGTTCATGCAAAAACGAAAAAAGACACCACTGACTGAGATGGAGGTATTGTTGTATGGCCCATTGTCTCCCCGGGAAAGAGGCGCTCAGGAGGGGCTGTACGCAGCGGCTGGGACACCCTGAGGAAGATGACCCGCCAGACACTAATCCACGGGGCGGCCGGGAGACCAAGGGTTGAGGGGGACCTGGGGCCTGTGGAGGGGGCGCAATCCTCGCCCAGTGCATGGAGAGTCAGCCCCACCACCGCCGCTGCACTGTATGGCTGTGGAGCTGCGGCTCCACCCCCCCTCGACGAGCCACGCCCTTCGCTGAATTTTGAGCCAATGAGAAATTGTAGAATTTGCCGGATGCATGCATTCCGGGAAGGAGAAGGCCCTAACAGCTCCGCCCCTTCGGTCTGCAGCTCGGTGCTGATTGGTAAGAACCATATGTTTAACCTGAGCAGTGAACAATGAACCAGAATGCAACAACAGAATCCTACTACTACTTTCATCCAGGTTATCCATTGTGTTTTTCTCAACAAGGTTCCTGTCATTTCCCGGGTCAATGATGTATATTTTTCTTCTTTCTCTTCCCAAACCTCCCCTACCTCTGGAGATGAAATGACTGATGGGCTGGACAGTGGAGAGGTTGTAGAGTCGGCCTGCTCTCTGTCCTCTCTCCTTCACCACACCACGCCTTCACCCATCCAGCGTCGGACTGTAGCCTCTCCCTATCTAGCTGCGTGCTACTCCTCAGTAACGGGCTACCGCCACGCCCACGGCACCCCCCCGCGTTTCGGGAGCTTCAGCCCCCGGGTCCGCTCGGCTCCGCCCAGCCCGATGCAGTGCCGTCGGGTCGATAAGACGCATCCCGACCCCGCCGTGCTGCAGGCGAAGCAGGAGAGCCTGGATGAGCTGAGGTCCAGCGTGCAGCAGGCAGCCGTCTCCATGGAGCGCAGCACGGCCGACGTCTGCCGGCTGGGCCGGAGGATGGCGGCCGCCACGGAGCGCATGTCAGAGAGCGTCCGGGAGAACGCCCGTGCTCTGACCCGGCTGACCCGGGTGGTGAGCAGGCTGCAAACACTCGTGGCCGCCAGCAGGGCGGCAGAGGACGCGTCCCGGGATGTACCGCGCAGCCCGACGCGGCCTGTCCGTCCGCCGCTGTCGGTCAATGCGTCAGCCGGCGAACAGGAAAACGCAGCCGGCCGCCTGACCGCTCGGACGTCCGGCTGTGCTCAGAGCAACACAGTACCCTCCTTAGCGTCTGCCTCGTCTTCCGCCTCCCTCATCGGTACCGTGGATGGCGCTTCTCCCGTGACTCCAAAGAGGTGTGTCGCCGCTTCTCCTGAGTGCCAGCAAAAGCGTGTCTTTGTCCAGTTCCAGCGGCCTCACCTCTGCAACGGCCTGTCAACACCGCCCCCGTCCGCAACGCTCGTCCCACTCCCCCGCGGCCAGAACGTGGCCCGCTCCGGCCACAAGAAGAAGAAGAGAAAGAACAGGAAGTGATTCAGCCAGGTGGGAGTGTTGTTCTGGTGTTTTCCAGAGACTTTCCATGGCTTGGCTACTCTGGGGACTCGACTCCTCTGCGGGCGGTCTCCACTGGACTCCCTCGGGGCTGGTTCTATAACAGGCATTTATCCTTTCTTCTGTAACCCTCCTCACACTCCGGTCCCCCAACGTTCCTCCCACGATGTCAAGTCCATTGCTGCGTTTTCCAAAGTCAAGTCATCCGTTTCATGTCACACTGTATTTCCCCCCAATGTTAACGGTTAGGTTTACATTGTGTCATTTTGTGTTCCTAAATAAAGCATCTCATTTTCCCCCTTAAACTTGTGACGTTCTCCATCTCATATCACACAATACCTGCCACAACCTCTGATGTCAAATGTTCAGTGTCATTACTGCTGTCTACACAATCATTCCATGGATACGGTAAAGAGGTTAATGGAACTCCAACCAAACAACATACATCACGGCAACGTGTGGCCTTCAGTGTTCTGATGCGTTCTAATGACCTCTTCACCCCATCTAATATATGTCTGCATCTGCGAGAGCTGCAGGACAATGTTTCAACTCTGGGTTCATGTCCCCTCTCTCTCTGTATCTCTCAGGGAGCCACCATAAAGAGGAGTGACTTAACGGGGGAGATCTTCGTGGCTCGGGTGATCCATGGAGGACTAGCGGACCGCAGTGGTGAGATCTCCACATCTCCCTCTCACTCACTGACTGGCTCACTGACTCGCTGGCTGGCTCTGTGACTGGCTGACTGGCTTGCTGACTGGCTCGCTGGCTGACTGGCTGGCTTGCTGACTGGCTCACTGACTGACTGGCTGGCTGGCTCTGTGACTGGCTGGCTCGCTGGCTGGCTCGGTGACTGGCTCGCTGGCTGGCTGACTCGCTCTCTGTAATTTGTCTCTTCCTCCTCATGGAGTTTCCTCTTCTCTCCAGGTCTGCTGCATGCAGGGGATCGCATCATGGAGGTCAACGGTAGCCCTGTGGACGGCCTGGAGCCTGAGCAGGTCATAGAGATCCTGGTGAGTCCAGCTGCCCATCCGTTTCACACCGTCCTCTCAGAATACTGTCTGTCGTCTGTCTCCATCCACCGGGGTGTGTTCACCCGTATTTGGTCCCACAGGCCCGGTCTCACGGCACCCTCATGTTTAAAGTGGTTCCCATCACAGACAGACCTGTCAACAACCACACCATGGTGAGTTATGGCATGGCAACGAGGCTACCTAACCTTCCTTCAAATCTGATTTATAGTGTGAAAAAGGTACAATGCTCTTTGCACTTTCTTTCATAACATGTATAAATCAAAGTCGCCCTAATGATTTAAATGTGCTCTCATTCTCTTTTCGAAAGGGACCTAATAACACCAAGAACACACATGGTTTTGTTCTGGCCGTTAGAGTTCTGGAGTCCTGTCCTTTGTTTTTGTCAGTGTTCTGGCTTTACGTGCGAGTCACCTTACCTCGGTTGTCCTAGATGTATGTGCGTACCATGGCAGACTACAGCCCCCAGCAGGACCCAGCCATCCCATGTGTGGAGGCGGGCATGGGCTTCAGGAAGGGAGATGTGCTGGAGATCGTAGACCAGACGGACACCCTCTGGTGGCAGGCAAAGAAACTGCCAAGCACCTCAGCCTGCGCTGGCCTCATTCCCTCCACCAACATGCTCAGGAGGAAACAGAGAGAGTTCTGGTGGTCGCAGCCATACCAACCTCACACCTGCATCAAAACCTGTGAGTCTGGTACAGGCTCATATTTATATTTAAATATGTAACTGGTAAAGAGGTTCACTGAATGTCTGTGACACATTTTTCATTTAACTTGCTTGCCTGAAGTGAGCACTGTGGACGAAGGTAAGACCTATGCTCTTTGCTCATTGAGCCAGTTCTCAGTGTGGGGGATGTTATCATTGACGTTGACAATTCGTCTTGCCTTGCTCTTTCAGAGGAAGACCTGATGGCCATTGACGAAAAGTGTGTTGAAGCTGGTAAGATTTTATTTGAAAACATCACATTCTTTTACTCATTGTTTCAGCTTTTAACCTATTTCCTGTTTTCTAACAGATGAGGAGGCGTTTGAATCTGGTAGGTAAGTCTAAAGTTATTTCATAGTTTGCCCTACAGCTATAATGTCACTAATTTATAACACCAGTAATGTTTGTTGTATTCTGTCAATCTTTTCCGAATTACAATGTGGAACATAAGAGGAGCTAAGAGCAGGTGAGCATGACCAGCTCGATCTGAGCTCCACTTTGTTATAATTTAGCATCGCCTACAAAACCCTGTTTTGTGGCACACACGAAACAGACACCCCGTGGTCATTCTCCCTCCCCGTTCCCCCGCCCGCAGAGGAGGGCGAGTTTGGCGGTAACGTCGACGGAATCTACCTACCTGGGTTCAGGCGTAGCCTGCGTTTGTGTCGACGGCGGTCACACAGCACCGGCTCCAGTCAGCAGTCCTGCCACACACGCTGCCCCAGCAGCTGCTACAGTGCCCTTAACAACCCATACGAGGAGGTGGTGCGATACCAGCGGAACCCGCAGGACGCACACCGCCTGGTCGCCCTAGTCGGTAAGACGCCCGCGACGTCAGCCAGGCCATCCGGGCTGTGGTGTAAAGCCAGACCGAGTTGCAGTGTGTAGAATTCATAGTTAATGTTCTATATGGTGGCCCAGGCAACAAAGCGGTATCCGTGCGATCCGTGTTGTTAGCGATGACGACAGAAACCTGTTCCTGTCTCTCAGGTCCCTCTGGCGTTGGCGTGAATGAACTCCGCAGACGGTTAATCCAATCCAACCCTGGGACATTTCAAGGGGCAGTGCCTCGTAAGTGCCCGACATTTAGCCCCACATAGCCCTGTGATCCTCTAATGATCTCCCATTTACGGTATTACATCCTATGATATAGCCCGGCATATCTGTTCATCTTCCCGCAGACACAACGCGAGCTGCTAAGAGTTGTGAGGAGTCCGGTAGAGAATATCACTTCATCAACAGAGAGCTGTTTGAGAACATGGTATATAACAACAGGTAGGTCCATCTGGTCATGCTTCCGACCTGGGCTAGGTTTAAATAG
>JACXGI010009091.1:11400-31497 GCA_016801175.1 Esox masquinongy
GCCGGGTGTTTTGTAAGAGCACTTTGTGACAACTGCTGATGTAAAAAGGGCTTTATAAATAAATTTGATTGATTGATTGAGGTAGGGCTGACTGAAAACATCTCACATCTCTCACACACACACACACACACACACACACACACACACACACACACAGTCCAACTGGTATGATCTTCCACGGAACTCATTGGGATTGTCTTATGTCCCCATGTAAATATGTAACGTCGATGTGGACCAGCCATAAAGCCAACGCTGTGTTTCGTTTCAATCCAGGTTCCTGGAATACGGGGAATACAGGGGGCATTACTACGGCACCAGCCTGGACGCTGCGAAGGACATCTTGAACAGTGGACGGATCTGTGTGATCGACATCGAGCCTCATGTGAGTTTTGCTGGCGTGCCGAGTGAGGACTGTGGAGTAACTGACTTGTCATGGCCATCATAAGAAGAGCCCAGTGTTTCTCTGTATGTTCACTTGTGCTGTGAAATATCATCCCGCCTGGTTTAGTAAGTATGACGCCTGTCCCCATGCAGGCCATCCAATCAGTGAGGACACACGAGCTCAAGGCCTACATCATCTATGTAAAGCCACCGACCATAGACCGCATGAGGACCACCAGGCAGAATGCTCAGGTCACCACCAATTACTACGCCACGCGACCTTTCAAAGTAAGAGTGTAACCGTTTTGTTTTAATTGTCCTTTATTAATTGACCCGGGGGACCTTTACATTTTTACCTAAGAGTGAGATAATATGGCAACAAGTCTCGAATTTGTGAGCCGTGACATCATTTCTCACCAGCTGTCAGCTGGGAACCATCATCATTGGTCATGGTCGGCCCCCGATTGGCACCGAAGGCACTGCAGTTCTGTAGAAGGCACTGGCGTAGAATGCACTGCCTCGCAGTTCACCAGTGACTAGGAGTAACTGTATACTGATATTGCCGGGGGGGGGGGGGTCTTGCACAGGGCATTAGAAATGAGCTTAAAGTCTTCCTGGGTTGGTGGGACAGATGTCAAACAGCGTTGCCCTGCGTTGTCACACTCTCGTGACTCCTGCAGCAAGCTCAATCGTGGTTTGACATTTTTGTTGGTCATTTATCCTCCCTCTTGCTGCCCCGCCCCTCTCTTTGTTTCTTTCCATTTCTGTCTATGTTTATCTTATCTTATATCCATCCCACTCAATTCAATGGAAATTGCGGTGCTGACATTACGTAACAATGTTTCTGTCACTTTCTATCTCACTCTCTTCATCTGTATCAGTTAAAATAATAAATAAATAGGTTGCTGACAAGTGACTGAAATGGTTGAAATGCCTATGTAATGTTGTTTCCTCCAGGAAGAAGACTTCCAGGAAATGGAGGAGGCAGCTAGGAAGTTGGAGTCTCACTACTGCCAGTACTTCGATTACATTATGGTGAACAACGAGTTGCAGGACTCTTGTGTTCAGCTACTGACAGCCGTGAGGAAGGCTCAAGATGAACCACAGTGGGTTCCGGCCAACTGGATACGGCCTACAGAGGAATCCTGACGAGAAACGATGAGAGGATAATGAACAATTGGAATTCATTGGAAAAGCAGGAATGAAGTCCAACTTCTGTGAGAAGTGGTTGTCGCCTTTGGCTGCTGCTTCTAACTGCTCTTAAATGGAATTCCTTTAGGATGGGATCTTTTTGTTTTGCTGTGTGTAAGAGACTCAAACAGATATTGTCCTGGTGCCGCTGTTCCTGGTGTCTGCTTGAATTTGTTGCTGACTAATTGGAATATTTAATGTTCAAGGCTAATTGGAATATTTTATATTCAATATATTCAAGGCTGATAGTGGTGAATTTAGCAATTCATAAGTGTCTGGGTTTTTTTTCTTTCTTTGAAATAGTGTGGGTAGAGTTGGATATTGTCTTAACCTTTTATTTAGGCCTACTATGAGATATTCTAGGTTAAAACTCACCATGTTTACAATTAGAGCAAAGAATTGTCTATATTGTATCTCATTTATTCATAGGTTGTTTTATATGACGGTTAATGCCAAAGAATCTTAATACATAACGTGTTTATAGATATGGTATGTGTAAACTGAAATGTGAGCAGGTGGAATTTCCAGTAAAAAACGGTTCTCAGATAATCTTATGTAAAAAAACAACAAAAAAACGTTGTATGTTAGTGATTTACTTGAATAGATCTATGTGTAATGATTTGTTGACTTACAAAATAACTGAAAATATAAAAGGAATATTGAATGACACACTAACAATTTTAGTGTCCTATGTTGCTTATTAAAAACATTTAGGAAGACGTTTTCATTTGTGTTTGTACGGCACATTTGTGTCAAATGTGCATTAGACGGCTTTTATTTTGAAAATATCATACCGGAAATACAAATCACAGCAACGAGTATAAACAAAGTAGTCGGGTAAAAACAGCATGGCAACCAGCATGCAAAAGTCAGTAACTTTTACCAGATAGCTAACGAACTCACTCGCTCTATTTATGCAGCTCCCTTTTTAAATACTATTTCGCAAAAATGGACAAAGCAGGATTCCAGGTATGTTGCAAAGTAAATGTTGTGATGTGAAAAGGCTTGCCAACAACACAGCTTGCTAGTTCCTTCGCTGCATGTTAGCTTATCACGTAACTGTAACTTTGTTACTAATATTGCTTTATGCCAATTGCCTAGTGTGTTCTTATGTTTTACATTTTGATATTTAGGCACGGAGTACGCGACAGAGGGACTTACCGCCTCTTCCACACATACTACCAGAAAAAAAGGTACCCCAATCTTCTACCATTAGCAGCGCATGCGTAGTTACACTGTACATTATTCTGGCAAGATGGAGCCGGGGTGGGCCACTTACGCAAATTGGTAGCCTATCAACAAAATTGTGTTCACACCAGGTACATCTTATTGTTGTCTCTCTGAGCAAGAGGTAGGTCATGTAAGGCGATGGTCGACATCAACGGGAGGGGGGTGAATGAAACCAAAATGAACACTACCACAAACATATTGTGGTATTTTTTTTTTATTTACACCATCCCATTCAAACTATGCTCTGTCAGAGGCGTAGGGTTCTTTGGCACTTTAGTATACCTGCTCTGGCCCTCATATTAACTGTGTTTGGAGGGGTCAAATCCCTCTGGTCTGATCTATGCGTTGTTGGTAATCCAGTGCTTTAGCAGATGCATAGTGCAGATTTAGCCCAGGATTAGGGAGTGTCATCAAGACAGTGGCACAGAAATATCCTTCTAGCCTTGCCTGATTCTTGGATGGAATGGCAAGAAAACAACTCACTGTAAGTTCTTGGTGCTGCTGGATATGTTGATCCTGGATCTTCTCATTGTAGGAGAGGCTCTCTCTCGTTGAGTCCAGGTTCAGTTTTGGATGTTTTTTTTTATAACTGAGATCAATTTGACAAGTGTATTGTTTAGTTGTGCTTGTGAGTGTTCTCTACCTTGAAACACATGGAGATCACCTGGTTGGTTTTGAGGCTGCCTCTTCCCCCTCTTGTTTTATCTCTTTTGATGTATGGTACTGTTGTTGTAAGTGAACACTGAGGTCTGTTACACTGCAAGTCTGATTCTGGCCACACCTCATTATGCTCCTCCTTGTTGTCTTCTTCAGTGTGGTGTGCGTGCTCTGCCCCCCGGGCCAAGGTGAGTCCGGTCTTGTGACACTTTGAACTAACAGATCTCAGTAGAACTGCACAGTAATGAGTTCTCTTGCTCCTTCTCACACACCATCTTTCCCTCTTAATGTGTGGCTTTCGGACTGATGCTTAAAGTCAAGACGCGGGTGGTGAGTAGTGGCATTTAGATGTATGTTGTAGTTGCTCATTTCCCTGTAGACATTAAGTTGCTTGTCATTTACTTTACCTGTTTTGTCTCCTATGTAGATGAGTTACCGGTCCATAAAAGCAAAAAGAAGAAGTTGAAGAGTCAGGTGGATGGTTTTCAAAGCCCTGATGGTGGGTCGTAAATAGCGTCCATAGTTCTGGGTAGCTTGTTCAGTTCAACTGCTTTGTCAAAATCTTTGTTCCAGGGTTTGGAATTTTGGTGGGCACTTTGTCACCTAATAATCCTATATTCATTAGTATATAATAAGAGTTATATGTGCAGCTGACCTGGAGCTGGAGATGACCCAGGTGACGGGTCTGAGCAGTCGCAGGGCGTCTGAGGTGGTCCAGCCCCTGACCCCTGAGTCACAGGAAGTAGCACCGCAGAGGAGGAAGAAGAAGAAGAAGAAGGTAGCGACTATAGGTAATACAATGTGTCCGGTCCTCCAGTTACTATTCTAATATTGGATCTCAACCATGATCTTGTCTGTGAAGCAGCTTTTTCATGAAGAATTGCACTCGAACAGCATCTTGATTCCCCTCTGTCTTAATCCAATATATAGATTCTGACATCATGGTGATGTGTGGAGCATTGTTTGTACTATGTCTCAGATCTGGAGGATGATCACGCTGACCTGGTCAACGGGGACAACCAGGATCAGAACGTGGACGAGACCGGAGAAGAGTTGACCAAAAAGCCCAAGAGGAAGAAGTAAGCAAATGTTTAATGTGGCTTATCTATGGAGAGCTGAAATTAAAGTCCATGGCCCGAAATGCATGAGGTGTGTTTTCACTTGTTTGGTGTTGTGGTTCCACTATGCTAAATCCTTTGATTGGATATTGAGGCGTTTTTCAGTCTCTCCTCCCTGCCTGTATTTATGTATCTCCTTAGGAAGTCAAAAGTTTCAGAGACCCAGTATGTCAGCGACCTGGATGTAGAGGACGACGACATCATCACAGAAGCCCAGCCACCTATCCCCCAGCATTCCCTGTTCTCTGCTCCCCTGGGACAGAGTCAGCCGGTGGGGAAGGTGTTTGTAGAGCGGAGCAGTGAGTGTCCCTTTCCGTTGGTCGATTACTAGCCTTTATTTCTCCGTCTAAGAAGTGTTCCTTATACGGTATGAATGATTCGGACCCCATTGTGTGTGTGCTGTCTTCTGGCAGAGCGCTTTCAAGCGGCTGACCGGTCCGAACAAAGGAAGTCGAGCAACCAGGTGGACAGCTTTATGGACATCCAGCAGGTGTGGACCACCAAGGATGTGTCTGTTAGGGTACATGGTGGGTTCAGGTGAGCGCGTTTGCGCGTGCGTGTTGGCAGTTTGCTAATTTTGGTATGGATTGAAACCCCTACAAAAAAGAAAAACAATCAAAAATGTGATTCCTAAAGTGTGCGTGTGTGTTTGTTTCGTGCACCAATGCTCCCTCTCCTATGCAGAGTGGTTGGTCTGTTCTGCTACGGCTTCCTAGCAGGCTATGCAGTGTGGAACATCATACTGGTCTATACTCTGGCTGGACAACAGCTGTCCGCTCTGCCTAACTTCTTGCAGCAGTACCACAGCCTGGCCTACCCTGCTCAGTCACTCTTCTACCTGCTACTGGCTATAAGCACCGTGTCGGCCTTTGACAGGTACAAAGGGAAAGGACGTGTTTCTTTCAGGGTTTTTTTTTTGTGCGTGTGTGTCAGTGAGAAGCTACATATTACCAATCCCTCTGTCATTTCAGGGTGAATTTGGCCAAAAGCACCATGGCTGTGAGAGAGTTTGTCACCCTGGATCCAGTGGCTCTAGCGTCCTTCTGTGAGTGAAAACCCATTTTATGTTCCTTATTTCATTCTTTCAGGACCATGGAGATGGATAGAGGACCTATGTAGGAACCTATGTAGTTCCAATTACGTCAAGTTTGATTAATCATCTGTCGTGATCACTGCTGTGGATTGTCGTGAGGGAATGGTTAATGAATTTGGAAGTCCCACCCAGTTGACTACTTTAAAATAGCGGAAGCCCATTTCAGCGTGTCGATGCCCACAGTAAAACGTTCCGTCCAGGTTAAGAGTAGATTTAGCTAACCTGTAAATGTTTCTGCCCTCCTTGTGAACCTATAGAGTTCTTCCTAAGTTTCGACCATGCTAGGGAGTTTATCATCGCCACTGTGTATCAACTCTTGTTGTTGTTGTTGTTTCTTGCCCTTTTGGGTAACTGCTGACATAAAAAGGGCTTTATTAAATAAATGTGATTAATTGGATTGAGCAGTGTGGTCTGTTTGGCAAATAGACATTTGACTGACGTACGTTTCCTTCCCGTCCCGTAGTGTATTTCTCAGCTCTAGTCCTCTCTCTCAGCCAGCAGATGACCAGCGACCGCATCAACCTCTACCTCAGTGCCAATGGGACCTTGTGGTGAGCTGCTGGTCTTAACATCTTCATAATTTCATCTTGACATTGTTAAAATCAAGTTCTAAGTTTTTGTAGCAAATATTGGTAGAATAACTGTCAATATTATAGTTTGTTGGAAGAATGGGCTTGTTTTCGCGAGTAAGCATTTTAGAACACTGATTAAAAATCCATCAGTTAGACTGAAATGGTTATTCAAGCCCTAACTCCTCTGTAGGTCTCCTGGGACAGAGCACCAGATTCTCTACCCCTGGATCGTCGTGAATCTGGTAGTGGCTCTACTGGTGGGAATGGCCTGGCTCTTCATCTCCGCTCAGCCTGAGAAGGACCACACCGAAGGTGGG
Source organism: Esox masquinongy (assembly GCA_016801175.1). Classification (NCBI taxonomy): domain Eukaryota; kingdom Metazoa; phylum Chordata; class Actinopteri; order Esociformes; family Esocidae; genus Esox; species Esox masquinongy. Next base: position 17,960 of record JACXGI010009091.1, read on the forward strand.
TTGGGAGTGGTGTCCGGTAATCCTAGTCCTGGGTCCAAAGGGTTGCCGGTGTTAGTTTTTGCCCTAGCACTTACTCACCCAATTCCACCAATCAGCTTGTCATCTGATCAGACCTCTGATTGGTGGACGTAAATAACCAGAAGCGACGAAGCACCTTGGACGGGCTGGAGCGGTATCTCCGGAGAACACGTGCACTCAGCGGCCCATACCAAGATACACGTGTTAATGTCCCTTCAAGGATGTGAATTCATGTGTGAAAGTGATCAGCAGGTTTTGTTTTGTCAGAAATTACATGGGTTTCCAATCTCTGTTTCCAAACCAGGGTTCCTAATGGCTATGGAGGTTGAGTCCTTGAGACCAGAAGAGAAATCAGAGATATCTACTTAAGGATTTTTTTTCTTGCACGTTTTTTTTTTGTGTATTTTATCAGTCAACAAAAAGATACACGTTATGGTAATAATGAGTTTATTTTTTTATGACCACTGGAAATAATAATAATATCCAACATAGATGCTTCTGTGTCATTTTCTTGTACCAAATGTAACATAGTTACGTAACATTTGTGCCTTGCCTTGTTTAATGCCACTGTTAAATCAAATGAATGTCCAATATGAAAAGCTGTGCTGCTGAACACTACCTCCATGCTCTACATCCACGTAGGTAAGCAGATTGATCTATGATGGAGGCACTGTGAACGCAGTTTAAAGATGACGCACAGATACATGAATAGCACAGTGAAAGTCCACAAGTAACAACTGACTAATAGCTGTTACTGGCATATTCATTCTTAGCACCAACAACATAATTCACCAACATGCCCTGAAGCTGCTGAAATGATACACCACCAAGGCTTATTGCATAAAAACAAATGGTTACCAACGCATTTACAACAGTAAAAGTGTATGTGATGTCATGCCTGTGGTATACCATCCCGTTTATAACAACCTTATATTCTCTCCGCTTACGTGATTCTTCTGTGTGATCAGATTCATCCACGCACTCTGAAATGGATTGCTCTGGACTCACTGACTTTGTGCAGGCTTTGCAGTAGAACACTGAGCAATGTTGAGGATGCCGTGGTTGACGTGGTAGCTAGCAGCTGTACAATATTGGGTGGTATTGGGTCGTCTTTTTATAGCTAGTAAATAGCAATACAAGCGAATGCGATTCCTGCTTTTCAGGAGAAGTTCACTTACTGGCAAGGTCAACTTTGGAAACATTAACAAACATGCTGGATTTTGCGATTTTTGCTGTGACATTTGTCATCATTCTGGTCGGCGCAGTCCTCTATTTGTATCCAGTGAGTCAACGCCTTTGCTTAACTTAGAGAACATTTGCAACATACTGCTGTACTGTTCCTCCCGCTACTGCCAGATGCTAACTCGTGCATAGCTATCCAGAGCTGGAAAAGATGACAGTTTAAAGTCCCTGGAAAAGTTATGTATATATCTTCAGCACTGAAATGTTTCAGCATTTTGGTTGAAATTAAATATAACGTTATGACAAGGGTGTTGGAGTGCAAGCAAGTAGTTAGACTAGAGGATTATTCCATGAACTTTAAATGATGTTGTCTGTGCCAGGGGTTTTCAAACTGGGGTCCGCTAGGGGGCGCCAGTGGTCGACAAAAATTTGAAAAGTGTTTATAACTCCAGAGCATAACTTGCCATATTTAGTATGTTTTATCTCTTGAAACTGAATTAACATGTTTGAGTCTGTTTTGTAAAGTCATCAAGAAGTGCCTCTGGTATCCCAGGTCTCAACCCTACAGAAGAGAAGTGAGTAACCTGCAATCAGAGTTGTTCATGTCTCTCACATATCTCAATCATTTTGTTTGTCCTTAGCACTTGGGGGAGGTCACAACAACTTTTTTGTTTTCCCTGTTATTTAAGTCAATTGAGAATCAACTCTCATTTTTAGTGACCATCTGATAAAAAGGCATACAATTGCAAGAGTACTGGAAAACACAGTACCACATATATATCATAGTCATTAATAAAAGTCGACTACCCATTACCTGAGCCAGTAGTTATGAAGCACAACTATGGAAGTACTGAGTCAGGTCCAGCTGTATACATTTATCATAATCTAAAAAGCCAAACTGGTCCCAGATTGGCACTCCTGAGACATGACCCACTGGGTTCATTTTGGTACTTGTCAAATTCTTGTTCACCAGAGATGGAAACCTACAAGACATAGCGAACCAAGGCAGTCTGCATGAGTTCCTGGCACGTCTACATGGACAGTTCGGTCCTGTAGCTTCTTTCTGGTTCGGGAGTCGTCCTGTGGTCAGCTTGGGTTCCGTGGACCAGCTTCGGCAGCACATAAACCCCAACAGAACCAGTGAGTACTTCACAGACGACGTGCCAGCGAAAGTGGTATGCACATAGTGTGACAAAGTCCACGGATTTCTGTGTTTTCTTTCAGTTAAATTGCAGTAGCGTGTTTTTCTGACACCCTCTGCCTTTAATCACAGCGGATTCTTTTGAGACGATGCTGAAGTCGTTGCTAGGCTACCAGTCAGGAATGGGTGGAGGTGCCACAGAGGCCCTAATGAGGAAGAGGTTGTATGAGAACGCTATCAACAACACCCTGGAGAAAAACTTCCCCCTGCTGCTGAAGGTTTGTTTTGTAGACACAGCCGGCTGTCACCCACGGTGAAGTCAATCGGGGAGCGGATTATGGGGCTCTCTTTCTGTGTGCGTGTTGGTACGTCGCGTGCAAAAGTTCGAACACCACGGGGCCCCTCTTAAACAAAACTTGGGTGAATTGTGTGTCTTTCCATAGTGACATGGCGTGACCTGTCCCATCAGTGCATACGAATCGTTAATGGAGACAAGTGCCGTCGCAAACACTGTAAAGACTCAACAAATGGGAGATCCTAAATACCAGCCACCCTGTTGCACTGTAAATGGCTGGTACTGACCCAAATCCAAATGGACCACTGAGCCCTACAGCCTGTGCAGCTGTAGAGATCTGAGACAATTGGATTGGTGTGTAGGGGACATGGTAAATCACATCCCTAGCCTATCCTGGTGCAAGGTGGAGTTAGGACCAGTTTGCTTAAACCCTTCGAGCCCTGTCAAGTGCATTAGGTGTAGGGCCTAGGGCTCCATTTGGGATTGGTTTGCTAACTGTAATCGGTTCACTCCATGAGCTTGTTTGTACTCACTCCCCTGGGATATTTCCATAATGGCTCCCTACTGGATGTACGCCTGTTTGTAACTTGAATATATTCGACAACAGCTCCACAATAAAGTTCAGCTGAGGAAACCCATTGCAGGAGGTAACATACAGTCAGGCAGACAGAGGATCTCCATTCTTTGCTTTTGAATGATGACTAGTAAGGTCTGAATGAATAACCAAGGACACGGTCAGGGTCAAAAAATCTGGTGTCTACAAAACAATCTGCTGTTTGACTTGGGTTTCCGGGCTGCTCAGCCAAAAGAGTTGTTACTGCGTAGAGAAAGGAATTAAAATTCTGTATTCTCATTTTAATTGTATGTTGTTCTTTATATTGTACTCTAGTTGTCCTTTAATGTTCTCCTTTTTTTTCTGTGCCTTGTGTGACCCCAAGGAGTATAGTTGCTCCTTTTGTAGTAGCTGTGATACTCCTCTCACACTTTTCTCTTTTCTAGCTGGTGGAGGAGTTGGTTGGGAAGTGGCAGTCTTTCCCTGCAGACCAACACACACCCCTTTGTGCCCATCTGCTAGGACTGGCCATGAAGGCTGTCACTCAGCTCGCTCTCGGTGACCGCTTCCGGAATGACTCTGAGGTCATAAGCTTCCGAAAGAACCATGAGGCCGTGAGTAAGCCGGCGCGTTTAAAGTCACCGTTGTTGCCCGTGTCAGCCTGTACTCTTTGCAGGTTTTCACCGGTAATTCCTTTTGACAGATCTGGTCTGAGATAGGGAAAGGCTATTTGGACGGTTCCATGGAGAAAAGCTCGAGCAGAAAGAGGCACTATGAGAGAGGTGAGGGAGAACGAGTCCCCAACCGTAATGCCACACGGTACTCCTCAGCTTTGAGAGAACGTCTACTTCCTCATTAATGGATGTGTTTAATATAAAAATATGTGGTCAGAGTATTTCCCCCTACATGTGCATAGTATCTGTCCTCCAGATTGGTATATTCTGTTTCTTTACAGCGCTCACAGAAATGGAAACTGTTCTGATGTCTGTGGCTAAACAGAGGAAAGGACAGCGGAGCCACACCGCGTTTGTGGACACTCTTCTGCAGTCCAATCTTTCAGATAGACAGGTGAAACACAGGTCTTTGGATGATAAGGAAAAGAGACATATCGGTCCCAATGCCGTTATTCACACAGGAAGGACAATAACTTCCTTTACTTTTGTTTTGATTGATTATTGTTTTGGTTCCTCTACTACAGGTGATGGAGGACAGCATGGTATTCACACTGGCTGGTTGTGTCATCACAGCTAATTGTGAGTACTGGTAATAAAGAAATCCTACCTAGTTCCCTAGCTACATTGCCAGTACAATGTAGGACATTTATGATACTATCAGATATAGTTCTATCATCAATAATACTGAATATAATATATAATATTATATACTATTCTGATTTCTTTCTCAGTTAATAAAACAAAATATTTAGTTATTATGATGTCAAGAAAACAACGTGTTTGTTGTTCCTATCTGATTGTGATATTTTCCCAGTGTGCATCTGGGCAGTCCACTTCCTGTCCACATCAGAGGAAGTTCAGGAGAAGCTGCACCAGGAGCTGGAGGATGTCCTGGGCTCGGATCCTGTTTCTCTGGATAAGATACCACAGCTTAGGTTAGCTTTGACAGCCACGTAACAACAATTCAGAACCGCTGTGGCACAATGAATTCTGTGAGACCTGAGACGGGTGTTGGCTTCCTGAGCTAATATGTCAGCCTCATGGCAGCATGTCTGTTATTCTTTTATACATATTTATTTGATATCAAAGCCATGTTCCAATCAATGTCCTCTTACAGGTACTGCCAGCAGGTTTTGAATGAGACTGTGCGGACAGCCAAACTGACGCCCATCGCAGCCCGGCTACAGGAAAATGAAGGGAAAGTCGATCATCACATCATTCCTAAAGAGGTATCTCGTTCTTCTCTTCACTGTCATTTAATGTAGCGCTTGTGCATTTTAAACATTCAGAAGTTTTAACTGATGAAAAAACGTCACTGTTCTTTTCAGACGCTAGTAATCTATGCACTTGGAGTAGTCCTAGAGGATGCAGACACCTGGAGCCGTCCTTACAAGTCTGTTAACATGCGTTGTCCTTTCTCAGTTCTACCAGTAGAGGCCATACTTGAGCTGTTATGTATTTCATTTTACCATAGTTTGAATGCTTGCATTTTGTTTGTCCAGGTTTGACCCAGACCGATTTATGGAAGATTCGGCCAGGAAAAGCTTCTCTCTGCTTGGATTCTCTGGAAACCAAGCCTGTCCTGAGCTGAGGTAACAGGATGGGGAATAATATTTGATGTGTGCTTGAGTGTTACCTAAGGCTTAGGATATGTTGTGGTCGTTACTCAGACACAACCTATTATAAAAGTGTTACCAAATTTCTTCTACAACAGTGATACTCAGAATGGATGTTCCAACCCCTAGTGGGTCCTTCTTTTAAGGAAGAAAAACATGATGGCAAATTTATTCTATGAGGATAATATACAAATGATTCATTTTGAAGAGATAAATATATAAAAACTTGTTTGTTATTAGTTAAAAATGTAAATGTACTGATTTTAAATTGGTGAAGACAAAAGTTTGAATACCACTGTTGTACAGCGTCAGAAAAGAGCCAAAATAGCAGAAATACCGGCACCGGACAAAGAAGAAAGCCGTGAGTCTGCTACTAACTTCATGCACGCCATCATTTCTTTACTCTTCAGGTTTGCGTACACGGTGGCCACTGTTCTCCTCAGCACTGTGGTGCGCCAGCTGAAGCTCTGTCAGGTGAAGGGCCAGGTGGTAGAGGCCCGATCTGAGTTGGTGTCCACACCTAAAGATGACACATGGATTACTGTGGGCAGAAGAAGCTAACTGTCAGTTGACATCAGCATCCAAAGCATTTTGTGGAGTCCTTGTGCTGGGATGGTACTTCATTATCAGCCGGCCCCAAAGGATTTACATCAGCTCTAGCCAGTATACGAGGCTACACTGTAATTTGAGCTGCCAACTTGTTGTCCTCTATTTCAATATTAGGAGCAATGCCGGATCATGATGTTTTTTTGTATTAAATCTTGCCTTAAACCACATACTTCCCAAGTGATGGCAATTTCATCTCTGCTCTTGGACTTCTGCACGACATTCCAGCTGAACTGGCCAAAACACTGGAGTGATCTTCACACTCCCAGAAACATGGTATTTTTACAGTTTGTCGTATGTTAAAGTTTACTATCATGTATTAAGATTCTAATATATTTTGTTCATTAATTGAAGCCCCCCTGTTGTGAGCATATTAGGCATACTATATATTTAAGTGCTCAGAGACTGGTTCAATCCAATGCCCATTTTCCCTCATGTACTACTACATTAGCATTGACCGACTGTTTAAAACGTTTCAATTTTTAGAATAAAAATAATATCCATAATTCTTTGGATTAATTAACAGCTTTTCCAGTTGGCATTGTTTCATTTCAAAACATAAGGTGCTCTCATAATACTACTTACGTTAGTTAAATAATCAAGAATCGAAAGAAGAGAGAGCTATTCTATCTACTTCAGATTATTCAATTTGTCACACACTCCGTCATAGTTTGGGATGCTCAACGCCACCCCTCTGCATGAGTGGTGAAGCAGCAAGCGGTCCGGAGGCTGAGCGCTGCCTTCCATTGCTAAAGATGTGAAAATGGCGGAGTTACAAATGCTTTTGGAAGAGGAGATTCCAGCTGGACGTAGTGCATTATTAGATAGTTTCACCAATTTGGAAAGAGTTGCCGAGTATTGCGAAAGCAACTATGTTCAGGTAATTGTCAATTTTATAACATTTTCAATTAAGTATTTTACGTCGCCACTGACGATGGACTAAGTGATGGTTTCGAGTTATGCTGATGAGTTACAGCTCATCGACTGAAAGGCAAGGGTGCTCCTGCTAGCCCTTACAAGCTATAGGCTACCGAGCTAGTTAGCTGCTTCATGCTGACCGTAACTAGCTAACTGTTCTAAGGTTAAAACAACGGTTTCTTCTCTACAACAATCATACATATGTAATTTATTTAACATTTAAATGTTATTTTAACTAGGTTCCATGATGTCGTTATTTAATTCGCTGCTTCCATTTAAAATTATGCCAGCTTGCTAGTTAGTTAACGTTAGCTGACAATGTTAACTAAGCGAACTAGCTATTTAAGCTATCACGAATTACCTTGCAGGATCAAGCTGGCTAGTTTCATGATTGACTGTATCGTGATGTGTACATACTTTTCAGTTATGTAAGATGAATAGGTAATTCATTAGATATGTCAAAAAATAATTGTCTCAAACCAAAAATAAACAGAATAAGCAACAAACAAACGATTTGTTATTATTAACGAGTTAGCTAGCGTAGCTAATTCCAGTTAGCCTCGGTTTTTGGCTAACGTTGTTAGCTGCACTGTTAGAGCAGCCATTGCTGTTATTCTCCACTGATAGCTAGCCTATCTAGGGCTTTGGTCGGAATTTTCATGTCATCATTAACCATAGATAGTTGTCAACATGGTAGTGAAGAATATGGCTATATCCATATACCTGTAATTAAACATTGTTCCTTCCAACGCAGCCAGAACTAGGAAATGTTACATTCTGGTTTTCTACAAAAACAATTAACAGCTGCCCACAGATTAATGACATCCACTGTCAACAATGCCCAAGTTCTAGCTAGGACTACTGGAGTGGGGAAATGCTTGCCTTACAGAGTTACTATAATCTGTAGTAATATATAGCAGGGCTAAATTGATTGTCATGTCATTGGAGTCTGTTGATTGAGGTGTAAAGATGATTCTGAATATGCCAAACGTGTTTGGCTGGTTATCATTCTTATTACTTTCCTGGCTTAGTTTTTTCTTAGCTGGGTAAACTTAACTTCCTGATGGAAGACTATATAACAGGGATCTTATACTATAGCTAGGATATTCTCTCCTTTAGGCTGGTCTGGTTTGCCACCCTAGCCACTGTGATTTCCATGTCTGCATTGCTTGCTCTTTGTGAGTTTTAGGCAAGGGTATCTGTGTAGCACTTCATGACAATTGCTGATTTAAAAACAGTTGGATAAAATCTGTTTGGTCTTACCAACCAATGTATTGTACTCGGGCCGTGTTGTCAATAGTCCTTCATGGTCATAGCTCTAAATGCACTGTTGTGTTGTTTTGCTAATAATGACCGTCATTAAAGATGGATGTTGTCACAAATCAGCCAGTGACATCTCTTGAATTATTCCGCCCTGCTGTGATCATGGTTCTTGTTCTGCAGTGCGCACCTACAAACACACCCTCAATGTATTTAATTAGGCTAATCTGAGATTGCATCAATAAAATAGTCATCTGGCATCCCAGTAGGCCTAGTCTATGATTTTGGGTCATTGCTCATTTGGGGTGATGTTAGAATTGAAGTCAGTTTGGTCTGCATTAGTGGGTCTGTTTGTATGTAGTTATTTTGTTCTGGAGTTTGTGATTTGTATAACCTGTTCTGTTCTACAGTGAGAGAATTCCAGGTTGGTTATAAATCAGTGGTGATTTTTGTCTTTAGAAGGCTGCAGGTGTGGGTGGTGGTGGCCTCCTGTCATCTCCAGTGCAAAACTGCACCTTTGATTATTTCAGAATAACCGGTTCGTCTTCATTTCTGAGGATGGATGTCGCCCAAAGTGGTGCTCTTGACTCACAAGTCATGTGGGTGTATTTGACAGTTGACTGAGCTGGCCTAGTTTGCTTTGCACTGCCGTTAACACTTTAAAATGAATGGATATGATGACTAATCTACTGTCCATGGTATTGGGGCCAGGGAAAAAGAGTAGATGGTTACCTTTTAGGAAATGTAATGTATCAGCAAATGTCCGACAATGGAAGAAGGCAGGGTCCAACAGGAAGGAAAAGTTCATCTCCAGGAAACTGTTTCTTTCTGAAAACATTTTGCCTTGCGTAGCATCCTTCAACACCTGCAACTTCGTATTCACTATATCATAGCAATACTTCCCTTTTAAAGCTGCTCTGTTTTGTTGCTTTGTTATTGCTTCTCTGTTAGGGATGTCAGTCGGTTTATCTTCGGTCTGCCTGTCTATCGCACAACGATGAATTTTAGGGCTGGCCCTGACGATAACTAAGATAATGTTAAACGAAGAGTGGACAGTTCTTTCAACCTATTGATGGGTTGTGTATTTTTCTAGGTAATAGACACAATCTGTGTTTTTATAAAATTAACTACATGCACTGAGATTGTCTGGTGCTTTAAAATTAAACTGGAGTCAGATAGAAAAACCCGAACCTACCCTGATTCTGCCGTTACAGTCCTGAATGTCCTGTGATTAGCGCCAATAATGCTATAAATGAAGTATTTTCATGTGTTCCAGACAGTAATTTTAATGTAAATGTCACTGATGTTGAGCCGCTAATATGATAAACAACGAAAAAATACCATGTCACTTTTCTGGAGTCCAGAACTATCAGAATAATCCAGCCTGTTTGTGTGCAGCAGAGGTCTAAGGAGCAGATGAAAAGATCAGCACTCTGCCACTTCAAAGGGAGCTGCCCAGAGGGCTTCTTTCTTCACCAATATTGTTAGAGATTGCTCAGAATCTGTAACATCTTTATTACTACACCCTTGATATTAAAGTCTGTGATTTTCATAGATGGAATGGAAAGGTTCCAGGAAATCGATTGGCCTAAAAGTTCTCCGGCAAAGTAGTACATTACTTAACTTTTTTGTGTCTATAATGCGGAGCCCTACTCTGTTTTTTATCGGGCCAAACCGGAATGAAAACCCACCATTCGTTTTATTGGTTCATTGTCACCAGTCTGGAAATGCACATCTGAGTTTGACAATCAGTGCTGAATCCAGTAGACAAAAAGCACTCGGCACTAATTTACTTTCAACTAGCAACTTTTTCAATGCCTGCCCCATCCAGTGTCACCATCCTCTATCTCTCTCTCTGTCTCAGTCACCAGACAAGCACAGAGCTTTGGAGGAGACGAAGAACTACACCACCCAGTCTCTGGCCAGCGTAGCCTACCTGATCAACACCTTGGCTAACAATGTCCTTCAGATGCTGGACATCCAGGCCTCCCAGCTCCGCCGCATGGAGTCCTCCATCAACCACATCTCACAGGTACGGCCGGGACTCACAAAGTACGCAAACACACGTACACACACGCCCACACGCTGTGCCGAAGCAGACCGACTGTATTCCTCCCCCTTGTGCATCCTCAGACGGTGGACATCCATAAAGAAAAAGTGGCAAGGCGGGAGATTGGCATCCTGACCACCAATAAGAACACTTCCCGCACACACAAGATCATCGCTCCGGCCAATCCCGAGAGGCCGGTGCGCTACATCCGCAAGCCCATCGACTACAGCCTGCTGGACGACATGGGTCACGGAGTGAAGGTGAGGGGCGCTAGCTTACCAACAAACGTTATCTGTTTACCTTGCTGCACATTTGTTTTTGAATTGCTGTGCCACCCATTTTATTTTGTTTAAAGAACAAATATTTGAAATGCATACGAACCTATTGGAAGTGGTTTGGTCAGAGGGAAGGGGTGTGTCTGTTATAGTCAGTCACATCAGGACTGCGTGTTGTTTGTTACTCGCCTAGAATTTCTTGAGGACTGTCGGCCTACAACGTTTGCTTCGCGTGTTTCTGCATGAATGTTTTCTTCCCGTTTTCTCCTTGTCAGTCACTAATCCTCTCTCCTGTTTCCTTCTCTCTCTTTTTGCCTCGCTTATTTACCGTTAAAATGACCGTAGTGGTTGCTGAGGTTTAAGGTAAGGACGGTAAGAACTGCTTGAAAGCAGTTGGTCTGACCAGGTTGTTGTGACGCTGCTTGCTGACTGATACTCTCCTGGGGTTGTGGTTGTCGTTCTGTAACCTGTCTCCCTGTCCCATAGGCCAGTGCTCAGAACATGAAGGCAGGCGCCGGAGGCCTGCCCCGGACCAACCCACCCACACAGAAGCCGCCCAGCCCACCCATGTCAGGGAAGGGAACCATTGGGTATGTCGACGTGGCGAGTCCCCCAGCCCCTGTCAGCAGGAGTGCGCGTGCGTGCGCTTATGTCCTTGAGGAAACATGCTTTTAGTCTCGGCAACCACAGTCCGACATCATCTGATACTTGTACAGGACTCCCTGTGTACAACAGACTGCTTCAGTGTCTGTCTCCCTCCTCTGCCATCCCCATAACCACTGCTCCGGCAACATACTTAACTGATTTCACTCAGCTACATGGTTCATTTTTACTCATTTCAACATTTCAAATGGGGAAAAACGGGCCTTAACAGTCTCTTCCAGAACAACAACCAGACTGGGGCGAATGACCCATCTAGAAATCTCTCTGCCATTTCAGACCTACGGGCAATTTCAGTTTGTGACAAAGCAAGATGTGCAGCTTTGAGTTGCTGGACGCTAGTTGAACATTGTAACGAGTGGTTCCCGCTAGATTCCGCAGCCACAGTGTCTCCACTGCGTTGCAGAGAATTGGGATGCGGGGGGGGTAGGGAAAACAAGATCAACAAGATCAATTCCAAATCACTGACATTCCAATTGGGGGTTTCATTTGATATTGTGCTCTTCTACCCGTCAGGAATCCTCTGTGTAAAAACTGTCCTCTGTGGCACTTTATACAGTGTTTGATAATGGATAAGAAGATACATATCTTATTTCCTCAGTGTGTGATTGTGTGGCCGTTCCAGGGAGGAGGTGTCTTTAAGATGATTCCTTTGACAGGAATTCCTTTTGGGCCAGTGTTGATGTTGCTCTGTGTCGTATCCATGTCTGTCTGAAGACCTGTCCATAACAGTCCATAACGTTGTGTTGTGTGTCTCCCCTGAAGTACTGGTTGTATTTGTGTCCTTCAAACATGCCTCCCCCCCACCTCCTGAAAGACAGTTGTTGGTTGCCCATGACCTACTACCCTAGTCCTGTCCCTGGTGTAGGGGAGGCATCTCTTTCTCTGTGGTCTTTTGGTTTTACGCTTCTTTCTGTGTCGTGTGACTTCTCCCCCTCCCTCGACCCAATTCTAGGCTGTTCATGTTCTCCATGCCAACAACGCTCAGAGTGCCATCCCAAAACAACAGCGGACTATCTCCTCAGCTGGCTGTCCGTATTCACCGAGGCACATCAGTAGACTTCACTGTCCTCTGTCGTTGTCGAACTAAAGCAGCAGCTGGGGACAACACTGATTTAACGCCTTTTTCCACCTTCACCTCATATTGAGATCGCACTGCTTCTCTTTTTATTTATTTATTTTGGTTCCTATTTTTGTCCTCTTTCTTTTCTCCCCCCCCCCTCTCCTTCCAACACTGGACGTTAAACTCCTCTCAAACCCCTCCCCTCGCAGGCGCCACTCCCCCTATAGGACGCTCGAGCCGGTGCGTCCTCCCGTTGTCCCTAACGACTACGTCTCGAGCCCGACGCGTCATGGCAACATGGCGCCCCCACTACAGAGCCCTGCACACACTGCGTCTGTTAATCAGAGGACCCGCACGTACAGGTACCCCCCCCCCCGCATGTTCCCAGCACACCGCTAGCTAAAAACACGCCTAGAACACGCTCCAGGTGTGTTTCAGTTAACCTCCATGTAGTGTAGACGTGTTGCAGCAGCTTGTAGAAACTGCCAGTAAACCGTCCGACAGGATTTGTGAAAACAAAGATCTAGTGTAAAAACTGGTTTGAGAAGGCTGTTCTACACGAGGCCCAGGGAAGGTCAAAGGCCCAGGGAAGGTCAAAGGTAAGACAGGTTGCTCCTCAAAGGTTACCCTTGTTCACAAGGAATGTATCATTACCAGCTTTGTAGCAGCGGAGGGAATTCACCTCAGATGAGAGCAGGCGGTTGTGGGTATTACCGAGGCTCCTGCATGGCAGTGACTGAGCCATATTTAGGACTGCCATCTGCGGCTACCAGAGAATTGAATCCTTAACTCAGTCAGTCCCCCCCCTCCCCGCTCACTTTCCTTCTAATTGCACTCTTAGTTACCTCTGAAATTGAAACTAACATTTGCCAATGGTTGACTTAAATCGACTGTTCTTGTAGCACTACCTATCTCTCTGTGCGTTGTTCCTTTCATCCCTCTGCATTCTGCATCTATCCTTCCAGTCTCTCATACGATCCCTGTCTCCAGTGTCCTCTGGTGTTAATCCTCGTCATGATTTATCTCAGACGCCCCCAGCTTTGTCACCCCTCTGTCTTTTTCATGTCACTAATCAGCCCACTGCTAAACATCACGTATAATTTGGGATGTTTTGTTCTTGCCTTCATGTTATCACTGGACATGTCACCTCAGAGCAGGGCCTTTCATATGAAACCGTGCGTGCGTGTGCGTGTGTGTGTGGGGGCTGGGTGGGTGGGTAGATGGGGG
>JACXGI010009092.1:0-10475 GCA_016801175.1 Esox masquinongy
AGAGGACTGGTCACCCCTCTGAGCCTGGGTCCTCTCTAGGTTTCTTCCTAAATTTCGGCCTTCTTAGGGAGTTTTTCCTAGCCACTGAAATTCAACACTACTGTTGTTTGCTCCTTGGGGTTTTAAGGCCGGGTGTTTTGTAAAAGCACTTTGTGACAACTCCTGATGTAAAAAGGGCTTTATAAATAAATTTGATTGAATTTGATTGATTATTGTTAAAGTGAGGAGAATGTCCTCACTTTGCATGATTTTCCTATCCTCTTTTACTATCAGTCCTTAGATAATAAAACAAACACACAAACACCAAATACTGCACGCACATGCAAGCCCACACAAACCACAGACACGCACACACACACACCTAAACATAATCACTAATGTCCAAGTTGTAAATGTATCTTGTTATAATTCAGACCAAAATAAAACAGACATTGCATTACTGTTGTCGCTGGGCCGACATGCCTGTACAGAACGACGCTGTGACGATTAGGAGGCAGGACACGTGGGAGAACGGAGGACGCTTAATAAAAGAATTAGAACAAAAGAAACACTGAACATCAAGGCAAGACAGAGCAACCATTACACATGGCATGAGCCAAACAAAGACCAACCAGACACACTAGGAATAAAGGAACTTTTTTCACAGGGACAGAGAGTAGGGAAACAGGTGAGGGCGATAAACATTAAAAACAGGTGTCCATGACCCAAATGGGCGAGAGGGGGCGTTGGAACTCACTGGCATGGCAACCAGATGTGGTTGGAAAAACTAAGCCTCTACCATATACTGTCTGTAACATGTATGATACACGTCCTGTATGTACAGTACACAACAATCACTAGCTATGTAACTATGGGACTGTGATTAGTGCCATGTTGTTACTGAGACAATAACACCTGTGTTATCTCCTAAAGGTTATTCCAACTCCATTATGTGGTCCGGGGCTGTGGAACTAACCAGAGTTTATTAACCAGTCGCTCCCAATGAGCGGGTCCTAACAGTTTCGTGTGGAAACTAATTGAGGTACCTCCCATTCAGCGTAGGTGCCCACCTACCTTTGTGTATACACACATTGTAAAACCTTGTGTCCCTATGGAAACAGAATGAATAAACACACAAAAGCACGTCTTCAATGCAAACCATGTAAACGCGTTGAGGCCTCTGCCTCCTCGGCACCGATGACGAATAACAATAAACTCCTCTCTCCCATCCGTCCGATACCAGGGTGGCATACAAAGCAGTTCGGCGAGCATGACTAACACAACGAAAAAGGCTGTGAAGGATTTCACCGCGAAGGCAAATTAGTTCCCTTCACTAATTTACCCAATCAAACAAAGAGCATTCAGCGCTGTGACACACTGATAAATGTCCCCTACATGTCCTTTAAGCCCTCCAATGAAATCGCCCAGCTCACCGCTGCCCACTATGCTGAACTTTCTGAAGCTATATATTTTAGACTGTTTAAGATTCATGTGAGCCCGCCAGCAACCAAGTGAAAAAAAAACACACACACACACACACACACACACACACACACACATAAGGGACACCTGGGGAAACGGTAGGAGGGGAAAAACACAAACGCACATACAGGGTACCTGCATGCGTAACACTCCTACCTTTAAAAGAGCAAGCCTACTATGGTTTGCGACACAAGACAAAAAGTATACAGAACACCATTCAACGTGTAAAGGCATCCACACAGGATAGAAAAGAAATTATACATCTCTAAACACGAGACAACGCATCTGCCAGAACATTATCAGACCCCTTTTTTTGGCGGATCTCCAAATTATAATTTTGCATAACAAGTGCCCAACGCATAAGGCGTTGGTTCTGGTTGTACATACGGTGGAGAAAAACTAAGGGGTTATGGTCCGTATTCACTATCACCGGTAGTGCACTGGAACCAACGTAGTCTTCGAAGTACTGCAGAGCTAACAACAAAGCAAGAGCTTCTTGTTCAATGGTTGAACAGTTAGTCTGACATTTGTTACATTTTCGAGAAAAATAGCAGACAGGATGGTCTACTCCACTTTGGTCTGCCTGCAGCAGAACAGCACCAGTACCTCTGGCACTAGCATCTACCTCTAGTTTAAAAGGTTGCTCGAAATCCAGAGCAGCACGAACAAGGGTACTACACAGGAGTGCTTTGGCAGTGCTGAAAGTAGCTTGAAAATATGTAGACCATAAAAATGTTCTCGCCGGACTGAGCAAATCCATGAGCGGAGGGACTACCGCAGAGAAGTTCTTACAGAAACTACGGTAGTAGCGAACCATTCCTAAGAAACTGCGTAGATCTCGTCTGGTAGTAGGTACAGGGAAGGTAGTAATAGCTGAGACCTTTGCATCAACAGGGCGCACCTGACCCTGGCCAACCTTTTTGCCAAGATAGGTAACAGTGGCTTTCCCAAACTCACACTTTGCCAAGTTCAGGGTAAGAGAAGCGGCTGCTAGATGTTCACACATTATCCTTAGTGTACGGACATGATCTGTCCACTCTGTTGAACAGAGCATCAGGTCATCATTGTAGGCACTACAGTTTGGAACTCCAGCTAACACTGTGTTAACCAGCCGTTGGAAGGTGGCTGGTGCATTTCGCATCCCAAAAGCCATGACAGAGTATTGCAGGAAGTTGTCTGGGGTCACAAAGGCTGAGATGTCAGAGGCACGTGGTGTTAATGGCACCTGCCAGTAACCTTTTAGGATATCTGGCTTGGTTACATGAGTAGCAGCACCAACAGTGTCAATACAGTCGTCCAGTCTGGGCAACGGGTACGAGTCAGGCACTGTGACAGCATTGACCTTTTCATAATCCGTACATAACCTGGATGTGCCATCAGGTTTGGGAACCAGAAGGCATGGAGAACTCCATGGACTTGAACTTGGCGTAGCCAGGTCATTTTCCAGCAAGTAATGTACTTCGTCCTTCATTATCTTCCGTTTGGAAGCGTTGACCCGATTTGCATGTTGCTTGATAGGGGCAGTGTTTCCAACGTTAATGTCATGCTCTAACACGTTTGTGCGTGTAGGAACATCAATAAAAAGACAAGGAAAGGTGTGTAACAGCCTCACAATGTCATCTGCCTGTCCGTCGGTGAAATGACCCAGACTAGACGGAAGAGACAGCAACATTTCTGAGTTGGGCAATCTAGCGCACTGCTGCTGAGTATTGTGCAACTCCAAACCATCTTCACCAGCTTCATTAACATGCGCGCCCACTATACCAGCAGTAGCAATAGAGGAGACGGCAGTGTCTGCCGGCTTCTCTGGACTGTCTATCTGGGTGACGGGTCTGGTGTGGTACGTCTTTAACATGTTAATGTGGAACACACGGGATTGGCGTTTTCTATCAGGGGTTTGTATCACAATCAGTTTCACTTAGTTTCTTTTCAATCACATAAGGACCTGAGAAACGGGCTGACAATGATGGTCCTGGTACAGGCAACAACACAAGAACTTGGTCACCCGGCTGCAGAGGACGAGAAACAGCATGTTTATCATAACGACGTTTCATACGTCTCTGCGAGGAAGATAGGGCTTCCTTTGCCAGTGCAGAGGCGCCATGAAGGCGCTCACGAAAGCGACTCACGTAGTCTAATACATTGTCCTTTACACACAACCCTTCTGATAAAAACTGATCCTTAAGGACTTTCATAGGTCCTCTGACTGTGTGTCCAAACACTAGTTCAGCCAGGCTGAACCCTAGGGATTCCTGTACCGTCTCACGGACGGCAGTCAAAACTAAAGGAACTCCCTCATCCCAATCCTTCTCGGATTCCAAACAATATCTACGGAGCATAGATTTCAGTGTCTGATGCCACTGTTCAAGCGCACCCTGAGACTCTGGGTGATATGCGCTTGACACACGATGCGTTATTGACAAGGTCTTTAACACCTGTTTGAAAAGCTTAGAAAGGAAATTTGAACCTTGATCAGTTTGTACCACCTTAGGTAACCCAAATGTTGAAAAGAATTTAATCAATGCTTTGCTCACCACCGGAGCAGTAATCCTTTGCAGAGGAATGGCCTCTGGGTATCGTGTGGCCACACACATTATCGTCAACAGAAACTGGTTACCAGCTTTTGTTTTCGGTAATGGTCCAACACAATCAAGAACTACATGTTCGAACGGCTCGCCTATGGCGGGTATGGTTCAAAGAGGAGCGGGAGGAATAACCTGGTTGGGTTTCCCAGTTACCTGGCAGATGTGGCATGTCCGACAGTCCTGAGCCACATCCTGTTTTAAACTGGGTCAAAAGAAATGTTGCAGCACCCAATCATAAGTCTTTGTGAATCCCAAATGACCGGACCACTGGTGATCATGAGCAAGGGATAAAACAGTTGGTCGAAAGGCTGTAGAAACCACTATTTGGTAAATAGCATTCCAATCTTCACCGGCGTCACCATGTGATGTCCATTTGCGCATGAGGAGATTACTATCATTGAAGTATGCCATAATTTTCCTCTTAAGCTCCTCCACTGAGACAACACTAGAAAAATATTTAGCAAGGCTATTGTCACCCTTTTGGTTAGCAACCAGCTGCTCAAGAGTTACTGGCAACTGTATTGCATCAGCAACACGGTCCACATTCTTCCTCCCAATCCTGGGCTGTTTTTCAGACCCCACCAGTTCACCAGAGGTAGCACACAAGCTATCCTCTTGGTCAAACTCTGTAGACAGAATAATGTTCGACAATTCTATCACGTCACCCATTTGTCGTGCCTGAGCACATGTGACGGCACAAGCAGGGAACACAGGAGGATAACTCTGTGCCAGCTCCTCCGAAAGAGACTGGTCACTTTTATCCAACATCTCCAATATTGGTATTACCTTTCCACCGGCAATATCGTTGCCCATTACAAACGTCACCCCTTTCACGGGCAACATAGGACGTACTCCAACTCTGAACAATCCACTGACTAGCTCAGAGTGTACGTTCACAAAGTGCAATGGCACTGGGACAATTCCCATTTCAATTCCCTGGACTAACACTGGATCCACAGTATGTATTTTCGGAGAAGGGCAACACGTCAGATAGGATGAATGACTGCGCCGCAGCAGTATCTCTAAGGATCCTAACCGGACGCTGAGACGCATCGCTACCTGATAGGCAAACAAATCCCTCAAATATGAATGGTTCATAACTATGATCTGGGACGGGGAACTTCAAGCCACATTTACTACGAGGCACCTGTCGTTTCTCTGACCTAACAACAGTACGAATTAGCCCAACACCTGTTGGCGGCTTGGCGCGCAGAGGCGTCCCTTGTTTGCGTTTCAGCAGGAAGCACTCATTAACCATATGTCCTGGCTGATGACAATAAAAGCATTGATGTACGTCTTTCGGCCGAGTTTGATGTACTGTTGGTCAACTAGGGCTAGGAGCCGGTGGCTCCTTACGAGCCGAGAATACGCTCTTGTGCGTCAACACGAATTCGTCTGGCAATACAGAAGCTTCCGACAGTGAGTGCACTTTCTGTTCGTTTAGGTAAAGAACAATGCGTTCGGGTAAGCAATTCTTAAACTCCTCCAACAAGAGTAACTCCCGAAGAGAACTAAAATCAGTCACCTTACTAGCAGTGAGCCATTTGTTGAACAGATTTCCCTTGTCTCTAGCAAACTCCACGTAAGTCTGGGTAGATGCCATTTTATGGGACCTAAATCTCTGTCGATATGCCTCAGGAATAAGCTCGTAGGCACAAAGAACAGTTGCTTTGACCACGTCATAATTCAAACTGTCTTGAAGAGGTAGCGCTGACAAAACCTCTTGGGCTTTGCCCGTCAATTTACACCGGAGCAATAATCACCATACCTCTTCAGGCCATTTCAATGCTACCGCTATACGCTCAAACACATTAAAATAAGAGTCAACCTCTGACTCTCTGAACACTGGTACCAAGGCGATCTGTCTGCTAATATCAAAAGTAGTAGAAGACCCCGCTCGTGAGGATGGCTCACTAGCAGGCACTGCACGAGCAGAGGCTAACTTCGCAGTCTCTGCCTCCAGTTCCATCTTACGCAACTCTTAGTCAAACTTACGCATCTCCAGTTCTTGATCAAGTCTACGTGTTTCCTGCTCTAATCTATGTGTCTCCTGCTCTAGTCTACGTGTCTCCTGCTCTGCCTCGAGTTTACTCATCTCCTGTTCGGCCTCGAGTCTGCGCGACTCCTGTTCTGCCTCAAGATCGAGTTTACGCATCTCCAATTGGAGAGTCTCTCGCCTGATCTGTGCTCTCTCTTCCGCCTCCACTTGGAGCCGTGGCCAACGGACATCTCTTCTGGCATCACTGCCTGACAGCGGGGAGAGTGGGTCAAAACGGGGCAGTGTGGCTGGAGCCTTGGCCTCGCCCTCGTCCTCATACATGGACGGGCTTACAGGAGCAGCAGCCACATCCCGAACAGGAGCAGCAGGCTCAGGCAGCGGCAACACAAGCACCTGCTCCTCCAACAAAACATCTAACACAAGTTTTCTGACCTCCGCTTTAACTAAACTCCTCGGTATGAGAATGGAAAAATGGTCAGCCAGAGCCTGTAGATCTACTCTACGGTAGCCATCGTAAGCCATCAAAAGTAGCCATCGTAAGCCACGAGCCAGAGAGACTCTTTTGCTTTACCCCACATGGACATGGATACTCTTGAGATACATACAATTTTTGATAGACAGACACTTTGTTCATTCATACATCACATTGTTTAGCACATACATCTCATGTTTCATGTGAGTATGTATTGCTGTGGTGTTTGTTTGGTGTTGTCTAGTCAATTGTTTGCTGTGTGCTGTTTAGTCCTTGTTCAACCTGTGTGTTTTTGTTTGTCCCTGTGTCCCTGGGAAAAGGGGTTTTTAGCAAGTCGCCCTTGGGCATACACAACCCGTAGGAAAACTTTGTCTAAAAACACTAGTTAGAACTGAGCAGACCACCCACTGTACTTTTGTATTGGTTAGTAGTTAGCTAAGCGGTTCTTGAGGCAGGCAAGTTCAGTTTAGGGGTATTTGACCATATTATTTCATTTCTTGGGTCCAGCTCAGCCCCTTTTCTCTAACCCCTTTACCGTGTGTTTATAATAGAGAGGGTTTATGGTTTTAACTCCGCTCTAACACAGCCACAATCTTGTCATGGAACACCAATGCTACCAATGTGGTCAAGGGGGCACAACAGTGACTCCACTCCCTTAGGATGCTGATGAAGGAAGACACACCACCACACCGGGGCTTCTCCAAATCCCCACCGACCGAATCACGGCCTGGTACGGTAAATGCTCCGCACATGAAGGCAACAACCTACAGAGGGCGGTAAAAATGTTCCAGGACCCCAGTGCTAAGCTCCCATTCATCCAGGATGTGTACTGGAAGGGCAGTCCGGCCAAGACCCACAGCATGAACTAGAACCGCACACGTGCACACACACCCCAGCAACACGCTGTTCGTCCACTCACTGTCAGATGGAAAAGTGTCAGAGCATAAAATCCCACACTGACAGGCTCAGAGATTCTCAGCTTCTATTTGCAAGCCATTGAGCTCGTCAAAACCTATACTTGGACTCACTCAATCCCGTACAATATGTACGACGATTGGAACTAAACAATCTCAATTTAGGTAAATTGTAGGAACACGTCATGCTTACTCACAGTTCTAACAGCAAAGTGCTTCCATTCTACATGAAGGACCTGTAAATCTGAAACCGACCCGTTAACCCTTATCGACATCCATCTCACATTAAACAAGAAAATGCTATTTAAATGTCAAGATATAAACCTCTGTAACCTTTAAACATTCAACTTAGGAGGTATTTCATATTTTATGTGTAAACCCCCCCGCCAGAGGCCAACCGAGAGACAAACAGAGACAGAAATCGGGGGAGTTGTGCTAGATCACCATGGGTGATGGCATGCTTAGATATTCAAAAGAGAGGACACGTCGTCAAGCAGACGATGAAAAATTACTTTTCGTTTAGCTTAATTGGCAAAGCAGCCGTTGGTAATGATGAGGCTCCGCGGATGGTTTGAAGCTGAGATTCTTCAGAAGGCATCTGGGAATCAAAAGTATTTTGATTTTTCACAGATTACGTGTGAAATTGTTGTTGCAATGCGGAGCCTTCAGATATGATTTCCGATGCCCCTTGTAGATGTTTCAGGAGAAACAGTGCGCGCATCCATACCTCACTACAGCTGGGGAGGGAAGAGACAGACACCAAATTAGAGCGCGACATGCTGTTTAGAAACATCAAGCCAGTAGATACAGACTCCGCTCGCCGGAGGTCTTCAACCCTCTCTTCAGGGAACCCTAGCCCTTTCATCTATTTGGTTTATTCCAGAGCTTGCACACCTGATTAGACTTGTCAGGTAATCATCAAGTCCTTGATTAGTGAATCGGGTGTGCCTGTTCGCGGCCACAACACAATTGTGAAATGTCTTGGGGGGCCTGAGGAGATGGTTTAAGGCCTAGGCAGCAGAGGAAAAAGAGGCGAAGGGCAAAGGGAGAGAGGAAGGAGGAGAGGGAGGGGAGTCAAAGGAGAGACAGAGGTGGACAATGAGAGGGAGGAGAGGACGGAGAGATGGGGTAGAAGAGACAGAGGGAGAAGGAGAAAGGGAGGAGATGAGGGTGAGAAGGAAGAAAGAGGACAGAGAGAAAGAGAAGATGGAGACGGAGAGGTGAGGAGAGAAAGAGGAGGAGGAGAGGCCAGAGAGAGGGAGGAAAGGAGAACAGAGCTGAGATTTAATTAGTGCTGGTGCATTGTGGGAGCAGTTGGAGGCAAGCCTGGGTCCTGTTGCTGCGGCGATGGTAGATTTAGAGCCGGGGGGGGGTGAGTGCGTGCATAATACCAAGTCGGTGCGTGTGTGTGTTTGAAGAAAAGTGAGAGATCGAGATGAGTGTGTGTGTGTGTGTGTGTGTATGTGTGTGTGTGCAGAGGAGTGTGGGATGACGGTGAGACTGTAAAAGAAGGTGTGCACAGTGCATCACTGTGTGTGTGTTGCCTGCTGACAGCTGTAGCGTGGGAATATAGCGCTCAATCATTCATCACGTCAGTACATGGGAAGTAGTCCGTTTAGCAGGATGATGCAGCCTAGAAGGAAGGTCTTCCCTGCTTACCGGTTTGTCAGTCACAAACCCTCACCTGTCACTAGGCACACACGTGCACGTACACACACCGTGTCTGTGCCCGCCTAAGCCGGCACCGACAAACAAACTTTACCACTGAATAACTTATTTCTAATTTCTTTATTGAACTTTCGAGCATTGTCGAGCGGCAACATTCAAGTGAGATTGTCGCGGTGTGGTTTGCCTCAGGTAAAACTGGGCATATACGGTAATAAACCCTGTGTGCCAGCCGCTCACATTGGCATCAAAGCAGGCACATATACCCCTGCCCGCACCCTAACAGCCCTATCTTCAGGGTCTACACACCTGCCGGGCCACTCACCGGCTGTCTTTTAACCGTGTCCTTCTCAGCCCTGAATAGTCAATCCGGCACATACAGTGGATATAAAAAGTCTACACACCCCTGTTAAAATGCCAGGTTCTTGTGATGTAAAAAAATGAGACAAAAATAAATCATGTCAGAACTTTTTTCGCCTTTAATGTGACCTATAACGTGAACAATTCAATTGAAAAACAAACTGAAATCTTTGAGGGGGAAAAATAAAAAATAAAAAACTCACAATAACCTGGTTGCATAAGTGTGCACACCCTTAAACTAATCCTTTGTTGAAGCACCTTTTGACTTAATTACAGCACTCAGTCTTTTTGGGTAGGAGTCTATTAGCATGGTACATCTTGACCTGCCAATATTTTCCCACTCTTCTTTGCAAAAGCGCTCCAAATCTGTCAGATTACGAGGACATCTCCTGTGCACAGCCCTCTTCAGATCACCCCACAGATGTTCAATTGGATTCAGGTCTGGGCTCTGGCTGGGCCATTCCAAAACATTAATCTTCTTCTGGTGAAGCCATGCTTTTGTGGATTTGGATGTGTGCTTTGGGTTGTTGTCTTGCTGAAAGGTGAACTTCCTCTTCATCTTCAGCTTTCTAACGGACGCCTGAAGGTTTTGTGCCAAAATTTCCTGGTATTTGGAACTGTTCATAATTCCCTCCACCCTGACTAAGGCCCCGGTTCCAGCTGAAGAAAAACAGCCCCAAAGCATGATGCTGCCACCACCATGCTTCACTGTGGGTATGGTGTTCTTTGGGTGATGTGCAGTGTTGTTTTTGCGCCAAACATACCATTTGGAATTATGGCCAAAAGGTTCAACCTTGGTTTCATCAGACCATAACACATTTTCCCACGTGCTTTTGGGAGACTTGATGTTTGTTTTTGCAAACTTCAGCCGGGCTTGGATGTTTTCTTTGTAAGAAAAGGCTTCCGTCTTGCCACCCCACCCCATAGCCCATTCATATGAAGAATACGGGAGATTGTTGTCACATGTAGCACACAGCCAGTACTTGCCAAAAATTCCTGCAGTTCCTTTAATGTTGCTT
>JACXGI010009092.1:10575-31661 GCA_016801175.1 Esox masquinongy
TTAATCAGAGTCACTTTAAATGATGGCAGGTGTGTAATGACTTCTATTTAACATGAGTTTGAATGTGATTGGTTAATTCTGAACACAGCCACATCCCCAGTTATAAGAGGGTGTGCACACTTATGCAACCAGGTTATTGTAAGGTTTTTATTTTTAATTTTTCCCCCTCGAAGATTTCAGTTTGTTTTTCAATTGAATTATTCACATTATAGATCACATTAAAAGTGGAAAAAGTTCTGACATGATTTATCTTTGTCTCATTCTTTTACATCACAAAAACCTGGCATTTTAACAGGGGTGTGTAGACTTTTTATATCCACTGTATATCTGTTTCTCTGGGTTTCTCTAGTCCTCATCAGATGATTCATGTAGCTTTAATTTCCCCTCATTATCCATTTATACACAGTAGGCCGCCGCGGCTCAAGGTAAGTGGGTACATCGACTACATCTGCTCGTCACTAAATGATTCACGCACCGACCTGACAATACGGCGCACTTCTGCAGAATCAAAGCCGATCTCTCCTTCTGATCAAACGGAGACCCTTTCAAGTTAGTTCATTGAAAGAGAAGCCTCGACTTCACATTAACATTCAGCCGAGAGTTTCTGACAAGACAAAAAACAGGCGTTCTTGGAGACAAAAAATATGCATTTGAGGAGAAACCTCTGGCACATCTGGCAGGATCCTGCGTGATCTTCATCTAAAAGTTTGGTTCGATGCTCTTAGAAACAACTCAAGGCTAACCTCGGGTGTTCGACCTGCACGTGCCTGTGAAACACATATTGACCTTAACGCTGGTTTGGAGAATATCAAGTTGGCCGGAGTTTCAATACTTCTTTTTTTTCTCCTGTTTATATCTCCTGGCCTTGGATAAGTTAGAGCTTTTGCCAGCTCCGCTACCGCTCCATTCCAGCTTGATAACGCAGACAGGTTGCAATTCAGGGTTAATCTGGAAAACCTCCAAGCTTCTGGTAAGGAGTTGTGTAACTGTCCTGTCCTAGCAGCAGTCCTGCTGGTGGCTAGCCTTGTTAACTAGTGAAGCGGCAAGATGGTGGGGTGGGACTCAAACCACCTGGGGTAGTTGGAGAGAAGAATTATGGGTAAATTATTTCCAGGCACCCTGAGGGGGGTGTGTGTGTGTGTGTGTGTGTGTGTGTGTGCGCTCATCGAGTCGCCCCAAGACTCCCCTGGCCCAATTTGTGCGTGTGTGTCTGTCTGTGTGTTAGGAATTTGGAATCATGTTTGTTGATGACTGTGTGTAGTTATGTATGTCGTGTGTGAGATGTCTTGCGAGTGTTAGCCCTCGTGTATTAATCAGCATACGTGAATCCAGTTGAATACACACGCTGCTTCATGCTAATGCTACAGTTGACTCTGTCCCCTTGTGTTGCACTCAGTTTTCCCCGTGCCTTTGTGGTGTCGGGCTGCATCTATGGAGCATGTTTTAAACATCAGCCACCTAGTAACTCACAGCTGAGAAGAGAGCAGAGAGCAGAAACACTGATCCCATTATGACTACGACACCGGCTACCGTCCCCATAAACAACGGTTGTGATAATCAGACGTAGAAACAAACACAGAACCTGTTGCGTACACAGACGCATACACCCACACAATCTTTTACACACACCCACGCGCGAGTATGCACAAATTCTGACAAATCTCATTTGGCTACTTACAATGTGACTTCATACTTCACTAGTGAATTTCTGCGGTTCTGTGGGCCATTCCTTCTGTTTGTAACTAATTGGCTGTCTATCCTTCCAATAACATCAGCTGAACGGCTGTCAATAAAGTTCACCCCTGACTGACTGGGCTTATCTGATAACCGATGCAGGAAGGCCATTCAATTAAACCACTGTCAGGAGGAGCAACTTGTTGCCTACTGAAAATCACTGCGATCGTTCGGTCTTACGGCTAATGGTGTAGCAAACAGTGGGAGAACCGATCGATAGATGAACGTGGAATGAACTAAAATATGTACCACCAGCGGATCAGTGTTTCATTTTACAAAGGTGCTTTGTCCATCATTTATTCTTCACCGAGTCTGCTGATGTTTGAGGCTGAGGATCTTACATAGGAGACAGCGAGTTAGCGGGGTCGGAGCGACGCTGTGTGTACAAACAGAGGATTAGCCGATTAGCGACTAGCATAGCAGCTCCCAGCAAGGCTTTCACAGCCATTACACACATAGGCTTTTCTCTGGACGATGATCTACGAGGGATTTCAATAACTCCCAGTGATTAGTAGTGTGTGTGTTTGTATCCCTGCAGTGAGACTGCATGTGTGTGCAAGTGATTCAATGAACTGTTGTCCAGCATTCACCTCCACCACATTGGTTAACAGAGTTTCATCTGTCTTCCTTCTCCATTCACATTCAACGACGTCCTACCAGAAAGACGTCATTGTTACGAAGCAGCAGAAATAGGATATTAGCCATTCTCTCCCTTTCTTCACATCTCCATCAGTCTCAGGATCTCTCTCTCCATATTCTTCTCTTTCGCACCATCTTCCCTTCCATCCTCTCCTCCCATCTCTCTTTCTCATTCTCTTTCCATCTCTCTTTCTCCATCCTCTTCTCCCTCTCCTGTCTCAATCTCTCACTCTATCCTCTGTATCTTCTCTCATTCTCTCCTCACACTCTGTCTCCATCCTTTCCCCTCTCTCTCCATCCTCTCCTCCCTCTCCATCTTATTCAGAACACACACCCAATGCACGCACACACGGCTTTGGAAGACTCCCTCCTCTCCCTACATCCTCTCTTCTCTCCCCATCTCTCTCCATCCCCCTCTCTCCTTCTTAACTTTATTATTGTCAGCTTGCATACATGTTTGATGTTTATGAACAGCCTATGCTCCATCTCTCCCTTTCTCTCACCATATCTCTCTCTCTCTGTCTCTCCCTCTGTCCCCCTTCATCTCTCTGCAGTAGCACTGTGTCAGTATGTCGTGGTTGTGCATTAGCTAGATGAATTGTGTGATGTTGTGGTTCTCTGGGGTGAGAGCTGGAGACTCTATCATCCTCTAGCCTCTTGTAGATCCACTTCAAAGCATAACAGTTCCCCACTTCTCCGCTCAGTCTCTCTTGCTCTCTCTCTTTCTCATGTGCACACATATGCATACACAAATAACTTTAAAGCTACACACTTACCAACGCATACAAATGTAGTGCATTCCCCTTCTTCCACCCCTGCCCCCCTACATACTCACAGACTATCAACCTCACCCCGCTTTAACGCTTCATCCTCAAACCCTTGAACCCTTTCAGCACACACTTCAACTCAAAACACACACACTTCAGGCATGTATCTGCAACACACTTTCCAAACTGACGTGACTTTAAAGCTTTAAGATGATCAAACAGGCTATTTGCAGTCACCCCTAATATCCACAGCCTCTGTCTCCTTCCATTTTGGCTGTGGCTCGGTAGTTTCCCTCACAGCATTTCCTCAGCTTAGCCTCACTGAGAAACTGCAGATCCATCTCTCCCTTAGATACCTCATATCATGGGTGATTAAATGGAACGGTAATGAGGTCTCTAATGATGTTAGCCTACGTCTGGCTTAGCGGCAGTTAACTAAGAAGACATTTTCACAGTTGACTGGGTATCATCGAGAGGAATGGAGAGACCCAGTGAGCAAGAAAGATGTAGGATATTAAAGAGTGGGAGATGTATCAAGACAGACCCTAGAATGAAAAATAGATGGAAATGGAGAGAAATGGTCAAATGAAAAAGAGGGTGATAGAGAAAGACGGTAGAATAAAAAGGAGAGAAGGAGATGAAGAAAGTTGATACAATGGAGAAAGAAGATTGAGAATGAGGGATGGTAGGATGAAAAAGAGATGGAGTTGGAGAGAGAGAGAGAGATGGCAGGATGAAAAAGAGAGGGAGTTGGAGAGAGGGAGAGATGGCAGGATGAAAAAGGGAGGGAGATGGAGAAAGAGATGGTGGGATGAAAAAGAGAGGGAGATGGAGAGAGAACGAGAGATGGTAGAATGAAAAATATAGCGAGGGATGTGGTAGATGGAGGGAGATTGGGAAAGGGAGATTTTAGAATGAAAAAGAGAGGGAGTGGGAGAGAGGGAGAGATGGAGGGAGAAAGAGAGAAGTGAATAGAAAGAGATGGAGGGTACAGAACAAGAGATGGACTGAAGTGAAAAGAGCGTGAAGGAAAGAAGGGAGAAAGAGTCCTCTGACACAGCAGAGTTTAGGTGGTGAGAGCAGGTGTTGGCCATAAAAGCTCTCTGCTACTCTCTCGTCTCATAACTCAGTTCACTGCTTCAGCGTTGCGGTTTCACAACACAGACGATTACCCATAATGCCCAAAGGAAAAGATCAGATTGTTATTGGTCAGCCTCAGGTGACGCATCACTGACCACTAGGTGTTGTGGATGAAAACGTGGGTGTTGAGGTGTTTATGTGTGGGTGCATGTTAATGTTGGTGTGTGTGTTATGGAGCTCACGTGGGCTTTACGAGCTCCCATTTCCATTCCATTTCAATTATAGTTTTTAATTAACCCCAAAGCAGTGAGAGATGGAGTGAGTGTCTATTTGTGCACGTGTGTCTTTGTGTGTGTTTGAGTGTGCGTGCACTCGTGTGTACATGTGTCTGTGAACATGGTCTTCGTAGATATGTGTCTGTAGGTGTGGGTGTGCGAGACGGGGTCATTTTCAGGGCATACAGAGCAACTACCAAAAGGGAAAAAGACCATGACAAAAGCTCTTCACTTTCATTTCAAAGGGACACAGTGTAGCTTACACATGTTCACACTCACTAGGGGAACTAG
This sequence comes from Esox masquinongy, assembly GCA_016801175.1. NCBI lineage: Eukaryota > Metazoa > Chordata > Actinopteri > Esociformes > Esocidae > Esox > Esox masquinongy. The sequence continues at coordinate 15,362 of JACXGI010009092.1, forward strand.
GAACTATGTCTTCTCAAGGGTTTGAAATCCTCTCAATGTGTTGTGAATAAAGTGTGACACGGCTTAGGTCCTATGAGGAGCTGCTTCAAGACTGAATAGTGTAGCGTTGAATGGCAGCAGGCCAGGCTGCTGACCTGGATGTCTACAGAGAACCAGCACAGACACAGTTCCTGGATCAGTTTAGTCCCTTTTCAATCCCACTCAGAACCATTAGAGGAACAGCACATCACTAACTTCCCATCAGTGTCCCTCTTGTGTTACTCAACTTTAGTCCTCCTCTCCAGTTCTTGACCCCCCCCCCACGTTTCATCTCTCCCAGGGATGATTGGCAGGACTGTTTCCAGGGGTCGCGACCCTAAGCAGTGAGTGAAGTCCCATTATTCAGTCTGCTCGGCGACTCGCGGCTCCGACATAAAACTCCACTGACATCTCATTCAGGGTTCCGTACGTGTCATCGGAGGGAGACACACTCTGCAGGCGGAGAAGGTCTGACAGCTTCCCGACCCCAAACCCCCCCCATCCTCTAAATCAAGTAGCGCTGTCCTCTCTGTCACAAAGCATTGGTCACAAATAGGTTAGACCCCCCCCCGCCGTACTGTCCAAGACAGTGATGTCATCTGTTTGATGACTGGTCTCAGGGCAGTGGGGGGAGCGATGGTGTAAAGGTGCCCAGAGGAGGGGGCTTGGTGGAAGAGATATTTGATGCAAATGTGCCCTCAGGAAATGCAAAAATTAGAAGTTAAGCTGAACAACGCTTTCTTGCGACATTTTGATGACTCGTCCCCGGCGGCTGCCAGTACGAGCAGACGGCAGGGGTTTGATAGGAGCGTTAAGGCCTTGGTGTCCTCAGAAAACACCGGCCAACGAGATGCTCTCTCGTCTTTACTCTAAAAGTTTCATTTTTTCCCCTTAAATTAAAAGGCTCCCGACGTTTCAGTTTCAGCGTAGTCTTTTGAGCGCTCGTAAGATGCATGTTCTTGATTCGCAGGTGCGTTTATTTGCAGCTTCTCTGGAAATACTCAAGGCAGAACAGACCCACAGGCTAACCATCAGTTTGAAATGGAAGCGCTGCTTTGGTCATTCTCTTTGAATCCTATTAGGTCTTAGAATGCAGCATATTCATCTGACAGCGGCGGCATCCAGATATGACAGTATAACAAAGAAAATCGAACATTGACGACAGCTATGTTTTTAATCTGTCTGTTTGTCTATGAGAGAGACAGGGGGATAAAAGCAATTTCAGTATTCTCTTCCCTATTAAACTGCTCACTATAGATTACTGGAAGGCAAACAATTATGTCAGTGTCTTGGAAAAATACTGTGTCAGCCTCACTTCCATAAAGCTCAGACACATTGAAAATGCCATCCAGACAAGAAGAAAGCTGAATTATATTTCTTTTAGACAAAAGTCTTAGACTTCGGGAGAAAGACTTGAGGGACATGTGGGCAGACATAAAACATAATCCATCTTGGATCAAACCTTCTGTCTTGGGGATTTAGCAACAGGTTTAGGTATCGTAAATCACAGACACAACAAAGACCCCGGGAGTTACTAATATCTCAAGAGAGATAAATCGAAGGAAAGGTTGGGCAAATAAAATGAGATACGGGCTACTTTCGGACATAAGCCACGGGTCCCTTCGGACAACACTCCGATACGACAGTAGAATACGAACAAACATTTGATATGCTAACAGACTACAAACAATTAGAGCCTCGGAACCCTTCATAGAACAACCAGATGCCCCTCTGGAACATGCTAGAACAAACATTCTAGCGCCGTGACAGACAATACTGAACAGATGCTAGCAGAGGCTACTGAACACACACACAGACAAACACACCCACAGACACCGAGGGTGCCGGTTCTTTAGGCAAGCTGCCAATATAAATCAACAGAGAGCACACTGACTTAGAGGAGAGTACATGATAAAGATAATTACACCAAGGGACTTAAGAGCCGAGCTAGGCTGCAACCTCTCTGACACGTGCACAACACACACGCGCATGTGCGTGCGCACGTGCACACGGAGACACACACTCCTCCCACAACTCCACACAATGCTCAGATTCTGGGCATGACTGATGATGGTTTACACACACAGACATGCACGTACACATCAAATCCAAATTGCTTATGAATATTGGCATGAGGGCAAGCTGGTGTCATCTAATGCTCCCTTCTCTTCTTAGGCACAGGAACAGCATTTTCCTGTGTGTGTGTGTGTGTGTGTGTGTGTGTATGTGAGAGAGAGAGAGAGAGAGAGAGAGAGAGAAGGAGAGAGGGATAGAGGGAGACTTTTGACTTTTTGTCATACTTTTAATGAGACATGAGACTAATTGCACAATCCACATATATCCAGAAAACCTTGCCCCTGGTACTCTTTACTTTAACGTCATGATGTTCTTGACCATGACACTGACATTGTACAATGCCTTAAACCCCCAGCTCTGCAAAGTCTCCCTGGTGTTTCGTTTTTTTACCGGACCCTCATGGCAGCCCATGGTCTCTGCCCTTACTTAGCGGTGTAGAGAGAAAGAGAGAGAGAAACAGAGACAGAGAGACATATAAAGAAGGCAAAAGCAAGTAAGAAGAGAAAGAGGCAAGAACATAGCAAGTTGAGCTGACTTGAAATGTGCTTTGTGAACTCCTGGAGTTTTGACTAGCTTCAGGTCCCTCTCGCCTGACCACACTGTGACCCCTCATATAAAACAATGATCAACTACGTGGCTCTCTTAGTCAGCATGTCCCAGAGAGATTCTTCACACTCTTTCACCACACTTCGATTAGTCACACTGAGATTAACATATATATATATATATAGTCCACATCCCTGACAGTAATGATTCAAGAACTACGTCACATAAAATATATTACCATACTGTAAGTGGAATATGGCTGTTTCTCTGAATTGAGCCAATCGTCATTTGACCGTATTTGGTTCTTCCCACTTGTGTTACCTGCATCAGTCCACCCGGCATTTTATACAGGTATAAGCCTCCTCTGTCCTTGCCTCAAGAAATCCCATTGGAGGTGAAGGTCAGAGGGGAGGTGGCTCTGGCTCTCTCATCCAATGAGTTTCAAGAGGTGAGCGGAGGCAAGGAATAGCAATTGAGAAATGGCTTTTTTATGTTCCCTCTCTGGTGGTCGTACGTCTCTGTGACTCATCCCCGTGCAGGTCTTTATCAGAGGGCGGGTGGCCCTCATTCAGCTCCAGCTGCCAATAACCCCACGTGGCTCTCAAAACAGCAGAGAGACACGACCTTGGCAGGTACATCTATGCTCATTATCTCAGCGGGAACACAGCCTTCTCTTTCCCAGAACGTTCCTAGCAGTCGGATATAGGATGATCGTTCATCCATATTCTACAAGCTTTAGGGAAACACAAATGTCTTGTTGAAGACAGGGGTTTTGTTGTGTAAGCACGTGCTTTGATCAGCTGGAGAAGCCTTTTTTTTGGCATTCCAGAACGTGGGCCGGCCAATGAGGTAAACGCGGTCCAAGCTAAGGTAAACAGATCTCTGAAGTGAAAACCAAGGACACTTGTTTGGGAGTCTGTTTTTTTGCTGCAAATGCAACGCTTTCCGGCCATGGGCAGGGATGTTTATGCATTGGTACAGATTGTACTTTCTTGTAAAAAGGTCAGTGGGAGCAGGCGAGTTTGGTACAGCAGGGACCAACCCAGTTTTTTGCTTACAGGCAATTGTGATTAGAAAACTGAAGAATCCGAAATATCTGCCGGGATTTAACCCTGGTGTGTTTTTTTTTCTTTTTAAAAGCTAACCGCCGACGTTTCAGGGAACATCTTTAGCTGAGGACAGGTCACCAATAAACAAGAACACAGGGACGTCTGGACACCTAACTTAACACCTACCCAGTCCTGTCAGGTATATGAAAGGGAGGGAGAAAACAAGGAAGTGAAATGGAGATGAGCTTCATTTTAGCTGCTAGCCAGAGCCCCTGGGGAGAATGAATCCCTCTGGGGACCAGACAGACACATTAGGCCTGTGTTAGCGGCCCTGGATACATCATTCATCAGGGGCCCTGTTCCTCTGGAGAAGCCCCAGGCTGTTTTCTGGGGTTGCTGAGAGACATGATGTTCCCCCTGGGGCTTTATCTATACCACATCACTTAGCCTCCTGGCCTGTGAACCTTCCGGACAATTTCCGTAGTATCAAATCCTGTTCTGCTTTGAGGACCCGTTTAAACCCATGAAGCATGCCCTCTTGTGCCTGTTGCTTTAAGTCAATTTAGATGAGAGCGTCTGGCAAATGCTCAAATGTAAAATGCATGAGTAAGAAAGCTACACAAGGTAGAAATCAGACTCTTCTCTGTTCAACTAAAAAAAAGGAACCCAATAACATATGGAATCAAATAAAGGGTTTCACAAACCGGTTTCCTAAAAGGTCAGTAGAACACAGGGACGCAGGCTATAGACCAAATGGCATAATTATAAGCCAAACCAATCAAGTATACTGAAGACAAATTCCTCTCAGAAGCATCAAAGGCTACACAACGAAACAGTATAACAATGGAGAAACTCAACACATTGTATTGACAGACGGACTGAAATGATGTGTTTTAATGCAACCAACAGAAGTCTTGAACAGAATAACCCTAATATGGGTTTATACTTTATCTTAAGACAACACCGACTTAAGGCTTGCTGGGTCGCGCAACCCTGCTAAACAGTCTAGCCATCCACCATACTGTATGACATGGACAACACAAACTTTGAATAACAACATAACATTGCCAACATGACTTACGGCGAATCACTTGAATTGAAGCTTAAGCTCACAATGCGTGTGATGCGTTATGAGGGCCGTATAAGTAGAGGAGTGTGTAAAAGAGTGTTAAAAGAACACACCAGGACAGCGGAGTATTCTGTTTTTAGAAGGATCCTGTCCACCCATACATTATTTTACAGCCGTAGAATGAAGATCTAAGAACAGCTTCCCCTTCCCCAAACCTAACCTCAACCATTAGCGGGGGAGATGCCAAACTGACCAGAGATCTGAGCCCGAGTTAAGCGTTACCGTAGGTGTTGCTAAGGCGTCAGTGCCAACACCTCAACCTTAACAACAGTGGGACCGTTTGTTGCAGTACCTTTCTGTCATGTAAGCTCATTCTGATGGACATCATACACCCCTCAGGGAGACTTGGTGACAATGCCAAACACCACGACAACCACTACTAATTAATTCTGTTCCAATAATAAAAACAGGAGGATCAGAATCAGATTCACCTTTATTGGCTAAGTACATTATACCCAACGCGGATCTGTACTGGTACACCACTTTTCTTTCCCCGAATAATAATGACACCACAACTGAAAACGAATAAGAACTTTCCTAACAGACCTCAGTTGAATCTTGACGTTCTTCACATTTCTTCCATTATGTCCAAATGGATCAGCTTACTCATACATCACCAAGTCATTTACGGACAGAGATGATGACCGATGATGGCAGCGATACAGCTGTCACTCACTAGGAGGACCAACAAGAAGGAAACAGTCCACTGGATGGTTCTAAGAATAGCTGCAGGAAATTATCAGGACTTCTGAATCATGCTACATCTGTCTGTTACACCAAAACCCATTCTCTCTCTTTCTCACTCTACCTGTTTCTTACTTCACCCTATGTCTTTCCTTCGCTCTCTCTGCCTACCTCCCTCTCATTTATCTCTGTTTCCCACATTCCCTACTCACCTCCATCGACCTCTCTTTCCCTTCGGAGAAGAACCGATACAAAACTATCCACATAAACAACCCTAATTGGTCTGCAAAGCCCTGAGTAAACATGTAAAGTCTCCTTTTCTTAAGCCTCATATGGTGGTAATGATGACTTGGTCCATCAGCCAGCCATTTACTTTCATTAGCTTAGCTTAAACAGCCCTGCCCTGCTGTCCAGGCACAATCAGCCCATCTGGTCAACAAGGCCAGGCCAAACTCCACAAGACCCAGGAAACACGCAAATACATAGGCACCTAACTCATGAGAAAGTGTTCACCTATATCTTGTGGTAGTCACTATGTAGAGACTCGTAGTGAATGTGTAGTTTGCGTCAATATATACGAGTACATTGTTGTAGTGTTCAGTAGGACAACAGTTTCCATTATTAATTATGCAAGACTTAGACTACTTGATGTTGGTAATAGGTAAAATTTGCAAAAACTCAACAGTTTTACTACGCAGGCTTATGAATACTGTAGTAATCTGATAGTCAGAGGTGGAGCTTCAATGCTTAGAAGGAGAAGGGCCCAGCAAAATAAAAATCTAGTATTATTATTATTTTTATGACATATATTTAGTTTAGAAAATAGGTATTTCAGCATTGACAAGAGACAAATATCAGAATTTTTTTTATGATTCCATAATGTATTTTATGTATTGACTACAGGAGCATAATATCAGATCCAGCCGGGTAGTTCTGATAAATGGAAAGCTAGCTAACTAAACATAAAAATAAAAATGATAGCTGCCCTGCAATCAAAGGGAAAAGAAAGCAATAAATGATTAAAAAAAGACTTGTCATATGCGACAATGAGAAATGTTTTAGCGAAGTTTTTGAGCCTAAGACTGATAGGCCTAATGTTAGTAAGTCTACTAACAGTGACAATGACAGCAGTAGCAGCATTGCTGCTTCACATGAGAAAGGGAGGGAACACAATGCAATTTATCTTTCTATTATGTTTTATTAATTCTTCAATGTTTTTGTTGAGCCATTTAGCTCACGATTTAGTTATTGTATTGTGTTTAGCCTAGCTGATTGCTGGCCTATTCAAATGTACATGTAGCCTTTTTTTCTTCATGCTACCAATTCTAAGCAAACATTTGTATGCAACTATTACGTACTGTATGTACATTACATCAGTATTGGTAGGCTATAGCTTATCACTGGATAACATTTCACAGTGGACACTCACCTCTACTGGGATAACAAAAAAAAAATCACTGAAAATTTGACTTTAGCACCCATCCAAGCTAGCTCTCATGGGGTATATAATGGCTTATAATTGTTTGTTTTCGGTCCTGTCTATTTTTTCTAAAAGGTAGAGACATGGTGGAGAAAATGGAAAATGGCGGAGAAATTAGTGTTTGCCTAAAATGGAGGATCTTAAGATAGTTAAGATGGATGGAGACAAGGCTTCAAACTGATCAGCAAAAAGTGCAAGTCTGTTATACAATATGAAATTCATTAAATAAAAAAAAATGTAACCTAGTTTTCATAAGATTATTTCGTTTTTGATGCTGTAAATACAGTTACAAACTTTACCAAATAACGTGCATTAGTCCAGTAGGGACAGCGTTGTGAAATAAGATGATTCCAAAAATCGTTTAATAATAAAACACAGTAGTCATTAAGAAAGACTTATCCAGATTAATACACACACACACACACACACACACACACACACACACACACACACACACACAGAAAGATGCACCATCACAGCTCAGACATTTGGAGAGACATCTGCCTGCTCCTATAATCTGCTCCTATAATCTGCCATTAAACACAGGATAAGTGAATGTTTAAACACGTAATGAAAGTTAATCCTGAACTACTATATGGAACACCCATAAAGGCTGGTTCTTGAACCTGCATTATTCCAGGTCTGATGGGTAGCCACATAAAGGCTTATGTAAAGATTGATTGCTAATGCCCCTGGTGATAAACAAACCAACAACAGGCTTCCATTTCTAAAGGTTCATAATCTGCATGACACTCATTAAAAATATCTTCCTGTTTTCGGTTGACACAAGTGCCTCTCCTGTTCCACACTCTGTTTAATTGGTCTGTGGGTTGTTCCCTCTCTTTCTGTCTCTTTCTATCTCTCTCACACTCTTATCCTGACAGACATATAGTATGTGCATTATTCAATGCGTACATTTAGTACTTATAGTACTTTATTTTTTTTGTAGGGTGAGGAGAGGGGCTGAATGAGCTAACTGAATGCTGGAGATGACTGGGTGGCCATAACGACATGAGCATTGGATTGGAAATTTAGCCAGGACATCAGTGTCAACACGTCCCTACTCTTAACATGGTTCTGTGGGATTTTTTGTGACCATAGAAGGTCACCCGTTTAACGTCCAATCAGAAAGACGGCATTCCACACAGGGAATGTCCCGTTCACTGCCCTGGGATTAGGGGTTTAGAACAGAGGGAAGAGCGCCCCCCTACTGTCCCTCCAACACCACTTCCAGTGGCATCTGGTCTCTCATCCAAGGCCCAACACGGAACAACACAGCTTTGCCTCAGAGGGAGTCAGGATGCTGTGCTACCTAGGGAATAATCTATAATAATGTATAATTTGTGACTCAGGCACTGTCATCACATCTTAGTCAATCCTTGTGAAGGAGACAAGGGGCTGACAGCTAATGTGAATTTGAGATGATAAGTCAAAGGATCTTATGATACTCAAGTAACCTTAGACATCTCCTGAAATACATTTCCTGTCAAAATTATGCAAAAAACGCACAACTAAAACGCAGAGAGCTAAGATTTCCGATGCTTTCGAAGCAAAGCAAGGCAGCAACCTCCAGCGCTAGTTGTCTTATCTCTAATTTTCATCACTCTAATCATAATGGATCTAATTTTATTATGATCGTAGGCAGTTGGAAATAGCCATATTGTCTCTTTCTTAATGGTTTAAGGCAACATTTAGTTTGGTTTCCAGACCTGCCAGATCACCAGTCAAAGTCAGAGCCCTGCTCCAACTGGCAACTAATAGCTTCCTTCCGGAAGCATCTGTGAAGCCTATCATGGAGGCCATGTGGAACAGCCACAGGCTATAGGGAACAGCTGAGAGACGGTGTGGCACTAAGTACCGCAGCTCCTTACTACCAGCCAGAGTTTTCTCCTTGCTCTGTGTGTTTTTCTGTGCTTGTTTGTCTGTGTGTGTGGCTGTTCTGCTGTAACCTACTCCTGCCATAGAGGTTGAAATGATCCCGCCAAAAGCTTAACATAGACCATCTCTGTAACAATTTTCACACCATGTCATTATTGTTCTTGACTAGCTGGTTCAGCATTTGAACTGGTAAATACAGAGCTTCATTCAAGCTCTTGCGGTCATCGTGTTACAAACTACATAGAAACCTGTGGAGTGTGGGATTAGCATTGTGCCGTGTGTCGCTGTCCTGTGTTTGTTTGGAACACGTCCATGGTTCGCCTGGCTGGAGGACAGATCTTCAGGTGTACAAGCTACAAATAACAAATTGGCTCACCACCTAATCTCCCAGTCAGTCCGCAGCATCTGTATAGATTCTGGGGAGAGATGGAAGCCCAATTGAAACTGGACACACCTGAGCAACTCCACATCTCACTGATAGTCTCCATCCCTCTCTGTCTCTCTCTATTTATATTTTTCTCTCTCTGTCTGTCTGTCTCTGTTTGCCTATCTGTCTATTTTCCTCTTCATCGTTCTCTCTTTCTGTCTCTCTTGTTGTTTTACTCTCTCTGTCCTGTTCAGTTTTCTTTTTCTCTGTCTGTCAGTGTCTCTTTCTGTTGTTCCCCCTCATTATCTCTCTGTGTTGTTCTCTTTGTCTCTCTGTCCATTTCAGTTCATTTACAATTTAAAGGGCTTTAATGGCATGGGAAGATTTGTTTACATTGCAAAATGAAGTGGAAAATAACTAAGGTATCCTAAATGATAACCAGAAAAGAAAAGAAGAAAATCTGAAACATTGCAATTAATATTGGTTATGTTTGTACTCCAATTTTCTCATGGCATTGAATCACAAAACAAGATTTCACACGGCTGTATTTTGCAGATATGGGAGTATATCAAAGTCCAAATCTTTGTGAGTCTTGTGAATTCTTGTGAATTCTGATAGGAATTCGTGTCTCTAATTTCTTCACACATTTTTAATTAGGAAGCGCAGCTCCGTCTCCACCTCTTTTGTGGGCAGTGTGGCGTCTGTATATGTGGGCCTCTCTCAACAGCAAGGTCATGTTTGCTGTGTCTGTACATGGTCAAGTTTGCCAAAGTGCTCAGATATTGTGCCATTGTGCACTCCTTGTTTTTGGCAGATAGTGTGCCTCTCCTGGACAAGGAAGCATTCCGGTTTTCTCGTCATTTGGTTGGTTCTGTGTTGCTCTCTCTCCCCTTCTCTCTCTGTGATGTTTCAGTAGTATTGGTTTCTGTACAGAAGAATGGTAATAGTCTTATGACAGACAGCCATGGGATAATCCTGGGTTGAGTCACCCGTCTGCTCAAGACATGGCTGTCACCATCGCTGCTGCTCCCTCTTTAGTTTTCCTCCCCAACCGCTCTTTCTCTGTTCTATCCCCACTCTCTCATTCGCACTCTGTTTCTCTTTCTCTGTTCTATCCCCACTCATTCCCAGTCTCTGTTTCTCTTTCTCTGTTCTATCCCCACTCTCTCATTCCCACTCTCCGTTTCTCTTTCTCTGTTCTATCCCCACTCTCTCATTCCCAGTCTCTGTTTCTCTTTCTCTGTTCTATCCCCACTCTCTCATTCCCACTCTCTGTTTCTCTTTCTCTGTTCTATCCCCACTCTCTCATTCCCAGTCTCTGTTTCTCTTTCTCTGTTCTATCCCCACTCTCTCATTCCCAGTCTCTGTTTCTCTTTCTCTGTTCTATCCCCACTCTCTCATTCCCCCTCTGTTTCTCTTTCTCTGTTCTATCCCTACTCTCTCACTCCCACTCTCTGTTTCACTTTCTCTGTTCTATCCCCACTCTCTCATTCCCACTCTCTCATTCCCACTCTCTCATTCCCACTCTCTGTTTTTCTTTTTCTGTTCTATTCCCACTCTCTCATTCCCACTCTCTCATTCCCACTCTCTGGTTCTCTTTCTCTGTTCTATCCCTACTCTCTCACTCCCACTCTCTGTTTCACTTTCTCTGTTCTATCCCCACTCTCTCATTCCCACTCTCTCATTCCCACTCTCTCAGTTTCTCTTTCTCTCTGTTTCTCACTCAGTATTTTCCTCTCTCTCTTAGTTTATTTCCCCTGTTTCTCTACATCGCTCTCTCAATACAGCAATACTGCCACGGCGTATTTGCGCGTACATACACACCTTAATCTGCACGTACACACAAACACACATACACACAAACACACACACACACAAACACACACCCCTCTGGGGTCAATCAGTCTTTTATATAAAGCCTATATCGCCCGACATATCATTCAAGATTCATTCAACTGAGTTCATTCAATATTCTGCCTTGAGATGTGATCAGGACCACATACAATATTAACAACATCTTTTATATTCATTTATGAAACATTTATTTAAAGGAAGTCCCATTGAAGTGGAATAGTATCAGCACACGGCCCAGCTTAGGTGTTTAAAGAGCGTGTTGACAGCATCTCTGCTGAGTCGTTTTCTAGCAGTCTCCGCTGTGTGTTAAGTAGAGGCTATGTCAGGTTTTTAGGCTCAAAAAAGACAGTTTGGACAGAGGGGAGCATTCTACAAACCCACAGACTAACCTGGTAACTATTAAATGGACCCATGGTTTCCAATGATTATTTTGCAAAAGCAAAAAAAGAGAGCAAAACGAGAGAACCTTATCATCCTTATATGTTCTTTCAGGCTGACAGTTTCAGAAGGGCTTCGGTCTGCTGAGATTTACCACCCGAAACCTATTTAGACCCTGCTTTACCAGTCGGGGGGTTTGCACCAGCCTGCCGGAGCCCTTGGCTATGTTCAATATGGCGGCCGGTGAATGTGACTTGGCATTCTTCGGCGCTCCGTAACGCTGCCGCCTATGAAGCAGGAAACGGGATGGTGATCGGGATGGTTGAAAAGAAAAAACCAAACTTTGACACGTGCTGTCGGACCATTAATACGTCAAATGAATGAAAGGAGCATGTGTGCTACAGTATGGAAGTATGGAAATACAATTCTGGTTGACATTTGAATTCCCTGACACTGATGGCGTTCACACTACTTATCTTCCACAGAGACAACCGTGTGTGGCAAGAGGTTAAACAAATAAAGAATAACCACGCTGCAAGGGGGAACTGGAGCAGGTCCAATAAAAAAGCAGATGCCAGCTTGTTTTCTAGTCGTTATCACTTTAACTTGATGAACGTGAAATGAACCAATGAGGCGAGCCCGACCCCGATCAGCAGCAGTCAAGGCAGATAACGTTCTCTGTCTTCTCTGTGCGCCAGCTCTGAGATCTCTGCATCGGGAATGGCTAGCGGAGCAGGACCAAAATGTTGCTCCAATTAGCGGTGTCATTCTAACTCTCCAGATCCTGACAGCACGCTGCACAGGCTACACAGCTCAGAGGAAGGCAGGGGAGAGTAGGAAGACAAACAGAGAGGGTGGCAAGTACAAGGAGCTTTGGTTAGGGAGAGTATAAGTCTGCCCAGCGGACAAGACTTAGACAGTGAATTGAAGTGTGTGATGCTCATTCTTACATTCCTGTCAGAGAGGACCTTTGTGTGCGCTTGTGTGTATGTGTGTGTGGGCTTGCGTGTGTCGGAGACCCTTCTTTTACCTCATTAACTCAACATCGACTTCCTCATCTTTTCGATGTTTCTATGGAAACCCTGGGCATCGAAAGCCCAGGGCTTACCTGGAAGTGTCTAGTGGGATGTGTCTTTGCGAGTGTGTGTTTGTCTGCGTGTGTTTGCGTACATCTATCAGTCTACGTGTGTATGCGTGCGTGTGGCGGGTGTGCGCGTGAGGAGTGTGTAGGAGGTGTGTAGGAGGCACTGAACTCTATTCAAGAAGCCATCCACCTGTTGATCTGTCTGTCTGCACCAGCCGTTCAAGTACGGACACCGCAGACATTATGACTCATCTGCATAGAGGGAGAGAGGCTTTCATGCCGTTCAGAACAGGAAACACAAGCTGAAAAGAGGTTGCACCGTCGGTACAGATCTAGGATCAGTTTACGTTTCCGAATCATAATTGCGTCGATTTAGGGACAAGGCAGAAAACCGACCTAAATACAGCGCGTTAAGGCGAAAACATCCTCTGGCTAAGCAACTCATCATGGTGCAAACATAACGAGTCCAAACGTATATACAATATGCCAGCTCTTCCTCATCAACGAGGACATGACATCTACTGTCACTATGGTTACGTGACTGGACTTAATGGCCAATGGCCACGCGGCAGTTCGATAAAGCCCGCGTTGTAATGTACGATAGGAAGACGCACGTCAGTTCCCTGGGGTAGGATTGATTAAAACATTCATTGATTGCCGGCGGTACTTACAGTAAGTCATCTGAATGCTTGAGCGGCGCATTCAAGTCACAATGAGTTACGGGACGAGGGAGCCAAACACCACAGGCCTCTGGGATCACAGTTGGGAAGCCTGTTTAAAGATGGAGGGCTACTCTATGTGTTAAGTCTGAAGAACCGAATGACACTGTGTTACCTAATGAAGAGGCTCATATAGGTCATTGGTATGGAGGTGGGTTTGGAGTTGGGAGGCAACAGTCTTTTTAGGGGTTTGGCAAGGAAAGCGAGGTTGGAGATGGGTTGGAAGATATTGAGGATGGAGGCGTCTATTCTGGGCTTCTTTAAAATGGGGGTGACAGTGCCGAAGTTGAGGGAGTGATTGACAATGCGTGTAATTTATGGACAAAGAGCAGGCAAACAGGCTGTAATAAGAGCGGTGTGAAGGGGAATAGAACAGGTCGTTCTCGGATGACATTATAAGGTTAGAGCTGTAAGAGGAGTCAGCTGGGGTGAATGTGGAGAGGTGGCGTTCAGGGTGGGAACAGGGGGAGGTCGACCGGGGATGGACAACAGAGGGAGGATAATCCAGCAGTGATTTATTTATTGATGTGATCTTGTCTTTGAAAAACCGCAGAAAGGACTTAGCAAGTAGGGTGGGGGGCATGGGGAAGGTGTCAGCACGGGCTGGAGTGGTTTGCTGACCTTAGATAATAGAGTCTGGTAGTTCACATCGGAGTTAATAATGATGTTGAATAAGGAGGTCCTGGCAGCACTGAGGGCATGTCTATAAGCAGGGAGGTGTGAGTGTGAGTTTGGAGGCTTCAGTGTGGATGGTGAGCCCTGACTTATTACAAAGGCAGCCAGCTTGCTTCAGGGCACGGAGCTCAGGTGTGAACCTGAGAGTGGGCGGGGAGGAAAACAGGCTTGGTCATGAGTGGGGCCAGAGATCTGAGAGAGACAGATACAGCAGTGTTGAACTTGTTTGCTGGTTCTTTAGAGAAATTGGGGGCACGGTCAAGGGGAGGGCAGAGCAGATGGCATTAGAGAATAAGAGGGCATCAACGGATTTGATGTTGCAGAAAGAGATGAGTCGTTAATTGGCGTTGTGGGGTGTGAACAGAGATAAATTAAAGCAGTGTTCCGAACAAGCTATGGAAATACGTGTTATGTTTAGACCAACAGAGCAGACAAGATCAAGTTTGTGACCTTTTGTGTGGGTGGGAAAACTGACATGTGTAATGTTAAAACATATAAGAAAAGCAAGGAAATTGGAGTTGAGTTTGGAGTTTGATGAGTCCATGTGAATGTTCATGTCAACAAGCAGCAGTAAACAGTGGGAGAGGGTGACATGGTAAGTAGTTCCGCCAAGTCAGAGACTAATGACTCATTAGCTTTGGGAGGACAATAAACAGGGATAGTGGTCAAGGAGCAGGTGGATTTGTAAGCAATGCAATCAAATGAGGAAAAGGACAGTGCATTTATTTTAATGTTGGATTTGTCCAGTACAGCAAAGCCACCACTCTGGTGGTGACAAACATAGCTATAACCAGGGGGAGGGGGTTGGTTTAGAGGCAAAAAATTCACCAGGTTGCCAGGTTTCGGTTAGGAGAAGGAAGTCAGGTTTGCTGTCCAGTATTGGTTTGTGAAGTAGGGGAGCTTTATTGTTTTTGGAACAGGTGTTGAGGAGAGCAAAGTTGCTAATGCAACCCAGAGAGGTGGGTTAAAGGACAGTTGTAAATTGAAGGGGGCGTAGGCATTGGAGGTTTACAGTTTGAGATGACGGTTGGGAGGAGGGCAGAGAGTATGACCCAACAGAAGTGATGTTGTTACCAGTATAAGAAATAGCAAACCAGTTAATGTGATCCCCAGATGCCGGCATCTGAGAAGGATATCCAATGAGCATGCGCGCAGAATTACATCGGTGAGGAATGCATTAGTGTTTATTCATGGCTTGGAGATTAAGAGAGAGTAATATTTGGGCTGGAAAAAGACGGTAGAGGGATACCATGGTAATCCAGTCCTGAGTGTAAGCAGGAGGACAAGGAGTTAGCAGGCAAGTATATGACAGCAAAATATAGATCCAACTGAGGCGTCGATAAATCCACATGGAAATCAGCAGCAGCAGTCGGGCAGCAAACTAGAGACTGAACCAACACAATGAACCTTGTCTACACCAGCTAGCAGTAGAACTCACTGTAAAATACACTACAGAAACTCAACACTCACCAACAGAGCCAAAACAAATAGAGTGGAGACTTGCATATGGACACGGCTACCAGCCATGTCCATTTGCATTTTGGCTTTTTGTGGCTTATGCTTGGTTTCGTGCGCCTATGCTTTGGCTGTTCCAAAAAGGTTTGTTGTTTTGTCATTAACTAGCTCATGCAGCTAGCAGTAATATGATATCAATCAACTTTTTTGAGCACAAGTATGAATAAGGGATAATTAACGGGACATAGCTCGTTCCTGAGTATGATTGATGGCTGCGGCCCAAGCAACGGCAAACGAGCAAAGAACTGGTTGCCAGAGCGAGACCAAGGCAGGGAGTCACTTCTGGGTAAATGCCGTAAAGCTAGCTAGGTAGCAGGTAGCGCCGGAAGTGTGAGCAATGAAAGAGAGAGGTGAGGATGAAACCCAGAACAAAAAAAAGTCTGGAGTGCAATATAAATTTGGGAATCCAGTGATCAGACGTATAATCCAAAGCAACGCGATCCAGACATACACATCTAGCAGGTCCCACAGAGACAGAGGCAAGTTAGCCTGGACAACAGTAGCTTGTACATTCCAACACAAAGGCCCTCGAGGCAGTGCATTTAGTAGTGTACTAAATGGTTTGTAAGCATTGAGCCTGGCTAAAAGTAGTGTACGAAATGGAGTGTAAGCATTGAGCCCAGCTAAAAGTAGAGTACTAAATGGGTTGTAAGCATTGAGCCTGGCTAAAAGTAGTGTACTAAATGGATTGTAAGCATTGAGCCTGGCTAAAAGTAGTGTACTAAATGGGTTGTAAGCATTGAGCCTGGCTAAAAGGAGTGTACTAAATGTGTTGTAAGCATTGAGCCTGGCTAAAAGTAGTGTACTAAATGGGTTGTAAGCATTGAGCCTGGCTGAAAGTAGTGTAC
>JACXGI010009093.1:5184-31499 GCA_016801175.1 Esox masquinongy
GGCCCTGGTTCCAGCTGAAGAAAAACAGCCCCAAAGCATGATGCTGCCACCACCATGCTTCACTGTGGGTATGGTGTTCTTTGGGTGATGTGCAGTGTTGTTTTTGCGCCAAACATACCTTTTGGAATTATGGCCAAAAAGTTCAACCTTGGTTTCATCAGACCATAACACATTTTCCCACGTGCTTTTGGGAGACTTGGTGTTTGTTTTTGCAAACTTCAGCCGGGCTTGGATGTTTTTCTTTGTAAGAAAAGGCTTCCGTCTTGCCACCCTACCCCATAGCCCATTCATATGAAGAATACGGGACATTGTTGTCACATGCAGCACACAGCCAGTACTTGCCAGAAATTCCTGCAGTTCCTTTAATGTTGCTGTACGCCTCTTGGAAGCCTCCCTGACCAGTTCTTGGTAATGTCTCTGTTGTGCCATATTTTCTCCACTTGATGATGACTGTCTTCACTGTGTTCCATGGTATATCTAATGCTTTGGAAATTCTTTTGTACCCTTCTCCTGACTGATATCTTTCAACAATGAGATACCTCTGATGCTTTGGAAGGTCTCTGCGGACCATGGCTTTTGCTCTGAGATGCAACTAAGAAAATGTCAGGAAAATCCTACTAGAACAGCTGAACTTTATTTGTGATTAATCAGAGTCACTTTAAATGATGGCAGATGTGTAATGACTTCTATTTAACATGAGTTTGAATGTGATTGGTTAATTCTGAACACAGCCACATCCCCAGTTATAAGAGGGTATGCACACTTATGCAACCAGGTTATTGTAAGGTTTTTATTTTTCATTTTTCCCCCTCAAAGATTTCAGTTTGTTTTTCAATTGAATTGTTCACATTATAGGTCACATTAAAAGTGGAAAAAGTTCTGACATGATTTATCTTTGTCTCATTCTTTTACATCACAACAACTTGGCATTTTAACAGGGGTGTGTAGACTTTTTATATCCGCTGTAGATGTTCACATGAGCTGAAGGATGAACTCTTTCAGAAGGAGGAATTGACTATAGCCAAACATTTTCTGGGAAATCTAGTATACTACAAATTGTTTAACACAGCTTGCAGCACAGGTTTAAGGCTAGATATCTTTTAATTCTGAGTTATCACCCATGACTGTGTTTGTTAATGACATGATTACTGAACTCATTCATTTTTAATCATTCATGTGAGTAGCTAGACAAACGTTATACATGTTTAACTGTTCATACATTATATATAGCCCCGGAAAAAATTAAGAGACCACTGCACCTTTTTCTTTCCTTCCCAAAAAAGTTGAAAAGGACGCTTTTAAGTGAGGAACAGAAGGGTTAAAATTAAGAGACCACTGCAAATTGAACGCTTCTCTTCCTCACTCAAAACTTTCCATTTCAACTTTTTTGAAAAAGGAAAGAAAAAGGTGCAGTGGTATCTTAATTTTTTACGAAGCTGTATATTCAATGAGGCCTTATTTTGAGGTCTTACTTAGCATAGTACAGTGGCCAGAAAGTCATGGTTGCAAAATTCTTAGAACTTTCCCAAACTTCCTTGACTTCCAAAAAACTCACCATGTATTGGGATACAACAATTTCAGAAGCAGGTGAATTGATTTTTTTGGTTTATTTTAGAAAAATGCCTGTGTTCAGTAAATGTACTTATGCCTTAGTGTTTACAATGCTTAATTTCTCAACAAATTGGGATTACCACAAAAACCAACCACCCTGAAGTTAGACCCAGTGTACTTTTGATATTATCATTTCAAAGAAACACATTAAAAGGTTCACTATGCAAGTTTTTATGCCACCTATCAGCATTGAGTAGAATATCGGTTGTATAACTGACTCTGTCATTACTAACGAGTATACCGACCGGTCTGAAGCAGTGTCACCTCCACTGGGGCAGCTATCGGGGGTGCAAGGGGCATGGTGGGTGGGGGGCCCGTGCATGGGCTCTGTGATAAATATTTTTTTTCATTTTTATTTTATGTTTTGTTGTTCTCTGCGGCTATCTTAGTCAGATGTTCGGCTGTGAGGTTATTCTATGCCAGGATTGGCTTCACATGCGTACAGTTGTGCTCAAACGTTTGCATACCCTTGGAGAATTGGTAATACATGTACCATTTGTAAAGAAAACATGAGTGAGCAGGCAAAACACGTCTTTTATTTCTTATGGGATTTACATTCAACTGTAGGTCATAACAGAATGGCAGAATCATAAAACAAAACATGGCAACAAAGAAAAAAATGAACTGACCCCAGTTTAAACGTCTGCATACCCTTAGTTCTTAATACTTTGTATTGCCCTCTTTAGCATCAATGACAGCGTGCAGTCTTTTGTAATAGTTGTCTGTAAGGCCCCAAATTATTGCAGGTGGTATAGCTGCCCATTCATCTTGGCAAAATGCCTCCAGGTCATGCATCGTTTTGCTTGAACCGCACGTTTGAGATCTCCCCAGAGTAGCTCGATGAAATTGAGGTCAGGAGACTGTGATGGCCACTCCAGAACCTTTACCTTTTTCTGATGTAACCAATGGAGGGTCAACTTGGCCTTGTGCTTAGGGTCATTGTCGTGCTGGAAAGTCCAAGAGCGTGCCATGTGCAGCTTTACTGCCGAAGAATGCAAATTGTCTGCCAGTATTTTCTGATAACATGCTGCATTCATCTTGCCATCAATTTTCACAAGATTCCCTGTGCCTTTAGAGCTCACACACCCCCAAAACATCAGTGAGCCACCACCATGCTTCACCGTGGGTATGGTATTCTGTTCACTATAGGCCTTTTTGACCCCTCTCCAAACATAGCACTTATGGTTGTGACCATAAAGCTCTATTTTGGTCTCGTCACTCCAAATTACAGTGTGCCAGAAGCTGTGAGGCGTGTCAAGGTGTTGTCGGGCATATTGTAACCAGGCTTTTTTGTGGCATTGGCGCAGTAAAGACTTCTTTCTGGCAACTCGACCATGCAGCTCATTTTTGTAAAGAATCGTCGTATTGTGCTCTTGAAACAACCACATCGTGTTTTTCCAGAGCAGCCTGTATTTCTCCTGAGGTTACCTGTGGGTTTTTCTTTCTATCCCGAACAATTCATCTGGCAGATTTGGCTTAAATCTTTCTTGGTCTACCTGACCTTGGCTTGGTATCAAGAGGTACCCGAATTTTCCACTATTTAATAAGTGATTGAACAGTACTGACTGGCATTTGCAAGGCTTTGGATATCTTTTTATATCCTTTTCCATCTTTATAAAGTTAAATTACCGTGTTACGCAGGTCTTTTGACTTGACAGTCCTTTTCTGCTCCCCATGGCTCAGTATCTAGCCTGCTCAGTGCACCCACGTGAACTGAGCAGGCTAGATACTAACGAACTCTTTGACTATTTCATACACAGACACTAATTGCAATTTAAAAAGCCACAGGTGTGGGAAATTCAACTTTAATTGCCATTTTCACCTGTGTGTGTCACCTTGTGTGTCTATAACAAGGCCAAACATTCAAGGGTATGTAAACTTTTGATCAGGACCATTTGGGTGATTTCTGTTATCATTATGATTTAAAAAGGAGCCAAACAACTATGTGATAATGAACGGCTTCATATGATCACGATCCTTAAATAAAAGACAGTTTTTTTGCATTATCAGTCATATTTTCTAAATCAATGCCAAAATTTCACAATTTCTGCCAGGGTATGCAAACTTATGAGCACAACTGTATATAACACATCGGGGGCTGCGTGTAAAGACAGCTTGCACCCCGGCCCGGCGTCACCACGCAACGCTAGTGGTCACCTCCAACTGTCAATGCTGGAGCAATGAGCCCAGCCTTTAGTATTGGATGCGGTCGAAGTTGATGGGCCCTTTCCATAACTACGGAACACAGAATAAACCAAGTAACAGCTAAATAAATCAAAAGGTCATAATGGGCTATCTATAGTGTTAGATGCATTGCTATATTTCAGAGACTCGTTGATGGCTAGCTAGCGAACACAAAACCATAATCATGCTAGCTAGTGCTAGCTGGGACAATAATATGTGCGTTTTGACCAGTTTGCTCAAGGCTGAATCTAGCTAAAAGGCAATGTAATTGCTTCTTCCGAGCAATAGTAGCTTATGCATTAGGTTTGGTCAAACAACCCAAATTGCATGTTTGATTTTCTTCTTTTGCAGAGAACACCAGGTTGTAACTGTTGGACATCAGCCTTTATGTATTGTCACTTTTGTTAAGAACGTGCCCGTCAAGCCAAGGGAGAGAGAATTCGATAGTTTATTGAAATTATGGCAGTAAGTGTTGCCTCTCTGGTGTTCCACTCAATCTCAGTTTGGAAATGGCAATACGGTCTCATTTATACAGGGACGTGGCTACCCAGAATTCAACAGAGTACTATAAGCCCATTGGTTAATTACAGATGCAAGCTTTGACAGAACACGACTTCCTGTGAACGTGACTTCCTGTGAATGAATACAAACAGATGTTCTGTTGTATAACAAAGCGTACATTCATACAATAATTCCACATAACACTTTTTTCCAGCAAGAAATGGAAGCAAGTTGTGTCTGCTCGGACACATAACTAAGTTAGCTAACATAACTTGATTTACAGTATTATATATTCCTCATTAACTCCTATTCTGCAGGAGGATATGGATGTTCATCCTTTTTAATTAAGCAATTGTTACAGGAAAATTACTTCTAAAAAGAGTCACCAGTATTATCTCAAATTTAGTTTGCCTTTAAAAATGAAACTTCCATGGACATAATCACATACACTACATTAGCAAACCATTTTTGCCATAAAGAGCTACTTTTTACTTGGTCTACCTCCTAATATGAGCTTTATAAAATTGCCACTTTTGTGTTTTAGAGGACACATTTGAAAATATTTCCAGCCCTTCCATTTCAGTGCAATGGAGCTGATTTGACAGGTTCATTATCAGTCCTTGTACAACAGTTTTAATGGCAGAGCAGTGAATCCGCAAACCACAAGTAGACTACAGACTGGCCCACTACTTAAGTTGTGTTGTCTTTTTGAAAGAAAATAAGGAAACTGCTGTGTGAGATGACAATCTTGAAAAGGGGTGTGTCTTCGTCCTACAAAATCCTGAGAAACCTTTTTGAAGATTACATGAGCTGCCAAGGTGTATAAGCTGCCGTTCCACCCTTGAGCTGGGCAGTTAACACCAAATTACTTTAGGGTCACAGCCAGTAATAGCTAATTCCTTGGTCACTCGTTGAGTGCCAAAGGGAGAGTAGGAAAACACATTTCTGATTTAAACACGCTCGTAATACAACTTGTACATGCATGAAGTAGGATAAATACAAGCATAAAAGGGCAAGTACATGAAGCCCAGACAATATGAAAAAAGATAAGCATATTGGAGTTATAATTCATCAAGAGTCTCCGAAATGCCAAGGATCAGCAAAAGCCGGCCTAGATCAAAGGGAGACTTTAGCATTTCCAAGATGATTCCAATAATTCCAGACCAGTAGTCATGAACGTTAAAATAAAGAAGTTTCCAAAAGCATTTTTAAAGGCAAGGTTTTTGTGTTTTTTAGAAATGTATTTAAAAACACATCCAACCCAGCTCCGCACTGTTGGTGCAATCCAAGTGTTGAGGTGACACTATTCCCTAGAACCTCCATAAACAGTCAGGAAAGAAAAGTTGCAGGCCTCAGCTGTGAGCATCCTTTCAATTTTAAGAATAGCATGCAGTGGATATAAAAAGTATACACACCCCTGTTAAATTGCCAGGTTGTTGTGATGTAAAAGAATGAGACAAAGATAAATCATGTCAGAACTTTTTTCCACTTTTAATGTGACCTATAATGTGAACAATTCAATTGAAAAACAAACTGAAATCTTCCACTGTACATTTTCTCTGATGAAGCATACTTAACTGTCTTTTCTTAAGGTCATTAATTCTCTGGCTATGTGAAGCAAATGTAGTGATGACATTTATTTAAGTGTCTTCCCTAGCAATAGCCATCTAATATTATTCCTTAAGCACAGCGTGCTGTTTCTGAAGGATAGAAGATCGCCACTGTCAAGTACTCTGCAAGCATCACATTTTTGGCATCTTTATGGCTTATCCCTGAACATCTTCACACAAAACGATTAATTATGAATTCAGAATAAATATTTTTTCTGTATCTTTTATTTTACTGCATATTCCTCTAACTATTTCCTCTCTGTGTGGTGCAACCTTGTATCATCCATCTGTTTTGTCTTCATCTAATACACACTAGTGCTCAATGCAGCAGGTCATGGATGACTATAAGGATGACAGAGTGGTGATGGCCCCTCTACTGGCACTAGGAACCAACAGCCTGACTACAGACATATGGACACTAGATGACAACTCCATCTGGGTAGATACGATCAGGTACAGTTATGGCCACCCATGGAACACACCCCTGGGATCAGTATAGCGGCTGTCCAGTCCTGCATGAGGCATTGCCATTGTCTATCTTCACATTATGGAGAGATTGATGAATGGAATTAGGATGGGAATGGGCAACATTATGCCCATCTTTTCTCATTAACAACCACTTAGCCCAGGGGACAGCCAGGAGAGTGGGGAATTACTAGGGCAACAGGTAAGACTGTCCTTGGGCTTGTCTTATCATAAGAATGATGTATTAGGAAGGTTAGTGGATGAGTAGACTATACTATGGCCATTATAATTTCCAGTGATGCTTTGCCAGAAGAATTGGAAACCGTAAGAAAACGTTAGATGGCAGTTTAATCTCCTCTGGCCTTCCATAAACACAAAAAAGGTGTAATGAATGATAAAAACAGCACCAGTATATGCAGTATCTCACAAAAGTGAGTACACCCCTCACATTTTTGCAAATATTTGATTATATCTTTTCATGTGACAACACTGAGGAAATGACACTTTGCTACAATGTAAAGTAGTGAGTGTACAGCTTGTATAACAGTGTAAATTTGCTGTCCCCTCAAGATAACTCAACACACAGCCATTAATGTCTAAACCGCTGGCAACAAAAGTGAATACACCCCTAAGTGAAAATGTCCAAATTGGGCCCGATTAGCCATTTTCCCTCCCCGGTGTCATGTGACTCGACAGTGTTACAAGGTCTCAGGTGTGAATGGGGAGCAGGTGTGTTAAATTTGGTGTCATCGCTCTCCCACTCCCTCATACTGGTCACTGGAAGTTCAACATGGCACCTCATAGCAAAGAACTCTCTGAGGATCTGAAAAAAAGAATTGTTGCTCTACATAAAGATGGCCTAGGCTATAAGAAGATTGCCAAGACCCTGAAACTGAGCTGCAGCACGGTGGCCAAGACCATACAGTGGTTTGACAGGACAGGTTCCACTCAGAACAGGCCTCGCCATGGTCAACCAAAGAAGTTGAGTGCATGTGCTCAGCGTCATATCCAGCGGTTGTCTTTTGGAAATGGACGTATGAGTGCTGCCAGCATTGCAGCAGAGGTTGAAGGGGTGGGGGTTCAGCCTGTCAGTGCTCAGACCATATGTCGCGCACTGCATCAAATTGGTCTGCATGGCTGTCGTCCCAGAAGGAAGCCTCTTCTAAAGATGATGCACAAGAAAGCCCGCAAACAGTTTGCTGAAGACAAGCAGATTAAGGACATTGATTACTGGAACCATGTCCTGTGGTCTGATGAGACCAAGATAAACTTATTTGGTTCAGATGGTGTCAAGCGCAACCAGGTGAGGAGTACAAAAACATGTGTGTCTTGCCTACAGTCAAGCATGTTGGTGGGAGTGTCATGGTCGGGGGCTGCATTGAGTGCTGCCGGCACTGGGGAGTTACAGTTCAATGAGGGAACCATGAATGCCAACATGTACTGTGACATACTGAAACAGAGCATGATCCCCTCCCTTCGGAGACTGGGCCGCAGGGCAGTATTCCAACATGATAACGACCCCAAACACACCTCCAAGATGACCACTGCCTTGCTAAAGAAGCTGAGGGTAAAGGTGATGGACTGGCCAAGCATGTCTCCAGACCTAAACCCTATTAAGCATCTGTGGGGCAACGGAAGGTGGAGGAGCGCAAGGTCTCTAACATCCACCAGCTCCGTGATGTCGTCATGGAGGAGTGGAAGAGGACTCCAGTGGCAACCTGTGAAGCTCTGGTGAACTCCATGCCCAAGAGGGTTAAGGCAGTGCTGGAAAATTATGGTGGCCACACAAAATATTGACACTTTGGGCCCAATTTGGACATTTTCACTTAGGGGTGTACTCACTTTTGTTGCCAGCGGTTTATTCATTAATGGCTGTGTGTTGTGTTATTGAGGGTACAGCAAATTTACACTGTTATAAAAGCTGTACACTCACTACTTTACATTGTAGCAAAGTGTCATTTCTTCAGTGTTGTCACATGAAAAGTTATAACCAAATATTTACAAAAATGTGAGGGGTGTACTCACTTTTGTGAGATACTGTAGGTAAAGGGATATCTATTGCCGTTTTCACTAATTCATAAATGAGTTCCAAGGCAAATATACTGAAGACTGCTTTTGAAGCATTAGCAGTGCAGTTGAGATGGGTAGCTAGTGGGTACTTGAGAGCTGTACTTAGAGTGCTATTTAAAGCTTACGTTTTTAGGCTGCAAAGTGCCAGAAGGACCACAGTGCCTTCATGGTAGGGGAATGCCAATGGCAGTGCTAGAATGAAATTGCGTTGGTAGAGATGGTGAATTAAATAATGTTAAAATCAATAACAAAGCACACAAACTTCCTCTTAGCTAGCCTACTTAAACAGAGTGTTATTCTTGAATTAACATTTCATTCTAAACAGCCACTGCCATCTGAGACAACAAGTGTAATTGTGTGTGTGTGCCTTGCAAATGGGACGGGTTAATATGCTGTTTGATGGAACATTCAACACTCCAAAGGCGTGTGTGTATGCGCCTATCTCTCCAAGAGAGTATTTGGATTGCATAGCCTTGGCCCCATTTGTGTTTTTTTGGAGATGGACATAAAAGAAGGCTGTTGCATTCCCCTTCTTTCACTTTCCAGCCCATTTTTTTCTCTATGTTTTCTGCCCTACCACGCCCCTGTCTCTTTTTCTCTCTCTCTAGACATCAGTATGTAACTAGTTCGCAATGCTAATGAAAGCAGATTTTTTCCTATTTTTCCCCCTCCTTTTACGCTTACATCACTGAATTTGCTCACTGTGCTACTGCGAAGCCAAGAGTCTGAAAGTTTGCTCTCCAAAGTAAATGTTGTTGTGTTATATTTACTACTTTCCGTTGGTATTCTACAACTAACAATATCCAGTGTACTGCATAAGTTCTGAAACTACCCGGTTTTGGTTGTACTCTGCTATTCTGTGTAAGTATATTTAAGTCTCTGCTGGGCAGCTTGAGAGGATATAGGGAGCTCCAAAATGAATTACAGATTACAGATTACAGATGTTTCCCCAGGTATGTTTGTGTAGTACAATCATGTCTGAACAAAGAGGGGGAGAAGGTTTTGAACAAAGGAGACAGAGATGTGGAGAAAGCTTCATGGGAGAGAAATGTGGTGGAGTTAAGTTGTTTAGCACGTCTTTATAACTGCATCAGGAAGATGCCCTACAAAATGAACTCCAGCGGGCTACTGCTGTGCATGTTTCTGACCAAATTGTCAGAAACAGACTTCATGAGGGTGGCATGAGGTCATCCTCTCGTGGGGCCTGTGCTCACAGCCCAGCACCATGCAGCTCGATTGGCATTCGCCAGAGAACACCAAAATTGTTAGGTCCGCCATTGGCGCCCCGTTCTCTTCACAGATGACAGCAGGTTCACACTGAGCACTTGTGAAACAGTCTGGAGTTGCCGTGGTGAGCATTATGCTGCCTGCACCATCATCCAGCATGACCGGTTTGACGATGGGTCAGTGATGGTCTGGGGAGGCATATCCTAGCTCTGGTACATGCTAGCTGTTTGGTACCGGGATGAAATCCTCAGACCCATCGTCAGACCTTAGGCTGGTGCAGTGGGCCCTGGTTTCCTTCTGGTGCAGGACAATGCCTGGCCTCATGTGGCCAGAGTGTGTAGGCAGTTCCTGGCTGAAGTAACGCCACAGACTGTCCAGGAGCTCACTGATGCCCTGATCCAGGTCTGGGAGGAGATCCCCCAGGACACCATCCACCGTCTCATCAGGAGCATGTCCAGACGTTGTCTGGAGTGTATACAGGCACGTGGGGGCCATATGCACTACTGAGTCACTATGAGTTGCCGTGATGAAATTCACACAAGTCGGAGCAGCCTGTGATTTCAACTGTTTACTTTGATTTTCGGTTTGAGTTTGAATCCAGCACTTAATCGGTTGGTGATTTTGGTTTCCATTGGCCGTTGTTACATCATTTTGTTCTACTTTTTTGCAATAAGGATAGGCCTCTTTTATGTCATTCTATACAGTATATGCAGTATATATTGGACTGGAGCAGCAAAACATTTTTAGTGGTTTATTAAAGATTTCATTTACTACCTCTAAAATTACCAGGAGACAGTAATGCAGATACACTAGTGACAGAATGGACGATGCCATGTGCAGAAATTCATTTAGTCTAAAGTGCAGGGATGAGATTTTTGAACTTGTGTCCTGCAATCTAAATGCAAATTATATGTAAGTGGTCTAATGATACATGATATATCTTTCGTGGTAATGCATTTTACAATATAACCTGATCGAATCGATCAGCTCACCTTCTTTTTAGCTCAACACTTGTAATTGAGTCACCAATCTTCCTTCCAGTACTAACTAGAGGCTTAATTCAGCGTAGTTGTTTTTCCCTTGACCAATTACCTCACATACTAGTCATTGATATTGAATGAAAACCTACAACTATTACCAGGATAGCCTTTCCACAGTTATGCTTTCACGTGTTTGTCCATGTTTTGCATCTCCAACTACTTCTTCAGTTCAGGTCCCCCATCAGCTGCAGTGTCCACAAAAGCTCTATATCCCGATTTCCTACATTGAGTCTATACCTGGAGTTTCAATTTTTAATCTCAGCAAAGCACAGTTCTATGGGCTATTTTAATGTTCTGATCTATTAGCTTTTTACTCATTTTTTGTGCTCACTGGCAGAAGCATGCCTTCTCATGGATGAAATTTTTGCACTCAGCATGATTACAAAATGCGCCCACTGTAATTTCACAATGGGAAAGGATGAGGAGAGGTGTCTGAATCAAGTGCTAAGCTTAGCTGACCTCTTTATTTTCATACGCTGGCTTAAATACAACCCCAGCCTGAAGCCTAACCCTTTCCCTCTGTTTGATGAAATTCCAATAAATGAATGTGTTGTTGTATCTCCCCTCTGCAGGGAACGTGTTCGTGGTGAGTCTGGCTTTTGCTGACCTGGTGGTTGCCTTCTACCCCTACCCCCTGGTGTTGTATGCCATCTTCCATGACGGCTGGTCGCTGGGAGAGACTCAGTGCATGGTGATTAATCTGTTTGTCTGTATGCCTGTCCATCTTTATTCTTCCTCACACGTGTCTGTACTTACCACCTATCTCTTTTTTTTAATGCCTCACTAGGTGAGTGGTTTCCTGATGGGTCTGAGTGTCATCGGTTCTATCTTCAACATCACTGGCATCGCCATCAACCGCTACTGCTACATCTGCCACAGCTTTTCCTATGACAAATTCTACAGCTACCGCAATACGCTTCTGCTGGTGGCCTTAATATGGCTGCTTACTATCCTGGCCATCATACCAAACTTCTTTGTAGGGTCGCTACAGTACGACCCCAGGGTGTATTCCTGCACCTTTGCCCAGGCTGTCAGTACATCGTACACCATCACCGTGGTGGTAATCCACTTCATTGTGCCCATCGCCGTGGTTACCTTCTGCTACCTGAGGATCTGGATCCTGGTCATCCAGGTTCGAAGGAAGGTGAAGTCGGAGGTGAGGCCCCGCCTCAAGCCCAGTGACATGCGTAACTTCATCACCATGTTTGTGGTCTTTGTGCTCTTTGCCATTTGCTGGGGTCCGCTCAACTTCATCGGGCTCGCCGTGGCTATTGACCCGGAGAGGGTGGCGCCGCAGATCCCTGAGTGGCTGTTCGTGGTCAGCTACTTCATGGCATACTTCAACAGTTGCCTTAACGCCATCATCTACGGCCTGCTCAACCAGAACTTCCGTAAGGAGTACAAACGGATTATCATGTCCATGTGGATGCCTGGTCTGTTCTTACAGGACACCTCACGGGGAGGCACAGAGGCCTTGAAGAGCAGGCCCTCTCCTGGACCGGGACTCAATAACAACGATCACGTTGAGGGAGAGACATTGTGATACTGACGTTCTCCCCTCCTCTCTCCTGTGATGTTGGATTTTTTCTCTCTCTTTTTTTCCAGTCGTCGAGTGCCATTTCTGTATTCTATCTAACTGACTGCACAGTTGTCCTTTAACAGAAGCCTCACTGAATTATCGAAACGGTGTGGATTAAAGAGAGAGAGAGATCTGCACAAAGAGTTAAGTTGACTGATGATGACTGACTGTGATATTCACGATTCAAAGAGTGCCATTCATGAAGCATATGTATTCTAACTTATGTATAATTTCCTTATGTACACCTCAGGGTGCCTGCCTCCTCTCAGCTGCTGTAGCAATATGCATTTCAAGTGGAAGCACCAATAGGTACTATTTTTTTTTTACAACATTACACCCATGGCATTCTTGCACAAGACAGTGTATTTTAATAAACATTGTTTATCATTACGGTTTTTGTCACACGGGAATTGGTTCCCAATGACTTTTAACAATGGTTATAGCACGCTTTTATTGAAACCAAAAATAGTTTATTTATTTTAAATTTTGTTATATATACTTTATATTATTTTTATTATTATTATTGTTATTATCATTAGCCTACATATGCGGGGATCACAATTTGTAAAAACCCTATTGCTAAGCTATAGAATATTTCAATAGTAGGAGCTAACAAGTTCCAGGACTTTTATCTAGGCATTTGGATTGTCAAAAGGTGCCTGGTTTTATGGTCATGGTCTCAAACAGGAGATTAGACACAAAAACATAATGATGTCACCCAGTTAGTATGGGTTAAATCTTTAGCTATTAAAGGATGAAAGACTGAGTAGACCACTACATTAGATTAAGTATATCAGCAAACTCAGTAATTTCAGTTGACACAGGAATTGGGCGAAACACTGCCCTTTTAAAGTGTTTTAGCACTCTTCCGAAGCCGGGTGCTATTACAACCCAACAGGGAGTGTCCTGAAACACCTTTGCTGGTACATTATAAGCACAATAAAGCTGTTTAAACACGGGTGACAGTGTGCTGATGCAGCTTACAGATTTCAACTGTACTCTTAGTAATGTGTGAAAACATGACTTTCTCTATGCATTTTACACTTCATATAATTACCTTCAAACTTTACCGCAAAACTAGCAGCATACTAAATAAGTCTACATCAGAAATGACAATACTGTTTTTAATGAAGTAGTTTATCTTAGTACAAGAGTGAATTATTTCAGGTGGTCATAATGACATTGAGTCCCAATCTTGTGATACTGTATTCTAAGATGAAGAATGTGCATGATACACTTGTACTGCTTTGCTTATTTCTTCATTTGTTTGTTTTCTACTGTACCTCGGTTTCTAATGACCTTATGAAACCTGCTGCTGAAGATGACAATGATTTAAACAAATATTTATATGATGTGGACTGGGGTGGTCTAGCAGTCAAGGTTTCTGCCTCCAGAACACAAGCTAATGTTGGAATCCAACCCTTTGCAATTTTAGCACAGGGGTTCCCAACTTTTGTTTTCAATGAAGACCGGAGAGAACACAGAAATACTTGTGTGGCCAGAACCTGGTGAGTGGATCCAAAAAAATAATGCTTTTACTAGTATATCTTCAAATTTATAGAATCTAGCAGCACTTTGTAACTTCTTTAATCAGCCCTATAAAGCTAATTCTTAAGCAGGCAAAAATCCTAAATTCATTCTACCCACCATTCTTTGATTCCTGATACTACTGTAGCTCGCTAAAGAAAATAGGGGCTTATGTTGTTTGCAAAGTTATTTGACCATAACCACCTCACTTCAGTTAAACCTTTTCATGCAAATGTTGGTTATTGAATGTGCAGAAATGGCTATTAATATTGCATATCAATCACGTCCATGTAAGCTTGCTATTTTGGAGCTATACTCTCTCACTGTTTTTAAAAAAAAGGTTTGTGCAGTTTCCTTGACACCTCCGTGCACTTGTGCACAATAGCCGCGGAAGTAGGGACGAGGTTAGAATGTCCGAGACATGATGATAGTCCCAACTTGCTCACATACTGGACTATGACGAGTCAATTGATTACCCATCCCGTGGGCTAGTGGGTGAATGACAAAGCCTGGGGGCTTGGTAGCAAGCCCTCCACAGACTGGTTGAAGTCTGGGGCACAGTGGTAGGGAAACCCTATTCTAGCACACTCTCTACTCTTACTCTCCTTACTGCCCTATCTAATACAATTTCTAAAAACAACAAAAAGACAAAGGAGTTGGACTGGTCCTGACAAGAAAAATATGTTATGATGGTGTTGCTAAGTGAAAGATGCTAAGTTAATGGCATGTGCGGATGTACAGGGAGGAGTTTGGTATCAGGCTTCATGATTTGTCCTTTTTAAATTGCTGTGATATAGATATAAAATCTATGAAAAGTATGATTTCAAAGGTTGTTGATGTAAAAGTTTAGATGTTAATAAAAACCATAATTGCAAAAAATACTGCATTTCTCAGTTACTAAGATTTTTCAGACAAATTGATGACACTGTATAAAAACATTTAATTTAGAAGATGCAGATGCACTTTTAGAAAATTGTTGGGTTTGTAAAATATATTCAGATGTTATGTGCACTGATGAGAAAATGACAGCTGCTGGTGAGAATCTTTCTTTCAGCCTCACCCTTTCTCTCTCTATAGGCTAATATACGTTACAAGAGAGAGAAGAAAACGCTGGATAGATTGATCTCAATTTGCATAACCATCTCCATAGTTTGAAACTACAGTGGCATGTTTGATACGTACCCAAGACTGAGCGTGTCACAACATAAAAAAACAATATGCTTGCTCACTGCAAAGAAACAACACAGTTCTGACACAACTGTCTTCACCCTAGCCTTCTGGGTGGCTCGAGTGAAAATGTGGCACATGCTACCTCGGAAGGCGGCATCTCGAGCTATCGATATCCGTAAGTTCAAACAAAAAATAATCTAGCTTACTGAGTCTTCTTGGATAAGTCTCGGATAATTTAACATGATAAATAGACCATTTTGTGTTGGTAAACAGAGAACACGAATTGTGTGAGCGGAGCCGAACTGGTGGCAGAAAGTGACAATAACCTCTTCACAACATATAGATGAGAGCAGCTATACGTCACTTTCCTCTCATCTGAATGACCATGCCCCCTTTGGTGGTACTTGGATTTATGAGCTTGGCAATTTAACACAATATCCCAAAACTCTAATATGATCTGGTCATACAATACAAACTTGATGTGTAAACAGAAAATTATATTCAGAAGGTAAATAATGACAGCATTAGAAATGATAACGGTGTCCAAGGTAGTATCCTGGATTATATGGTTATTGATAATAAATCAAATCTGTGTTTTTCTTTTATCTTGTTACCAACACAGGATAAACGTCTAACCTTCACTACTGCTGCACCTCTGCTAATGTCCACACTTGTAGTGGTCTTCTGCCCTTTTAATGTTCATCTGTAAAAATGACATATGGTCTGAAATTGACAAACTAAGCTAACTATTAGTAATATTTTTACAAGTAAAACTAAACAGTGTATTTGTTACTGCACTGCTAGCTCGCTATTGGCAATGACTAGCATAGAAAGAGGACGGAAGATATGTAACCCTTCGGCCCAATCCCAATGTCCACACTCACGGACTTTAAAGCGCGTTCTCGCTAAGTCTATGAGGGTTTAGAGCTGTCCCACTGTCAAATCGTCAAGTGCGCAAGGGCTCTTTCGAAGACATTTTGAGCCCATTAGGCACCCTTTTCGTAAGTGCGCATTTCTATAGACTTTGCGTGATGGAATTGCCCACAGTTCATAGCGTTGTGACGTGAAACACGGGGGTTTACCAGGGGAAGCCCGGATGCGAGAGAAAAATTCAGGCAAACCCGCTTTATAAGAGAAGAGGAACGGTGAACTGCACTACATTAACAAGGATTTAAGATGGCACATAGAACACATGAAATCAGAGGAATGTAATCACCTTATTATACACCTAGTATATTCAACTATTTATTTTAGTTTTTGCTTAACAATGCTGTTTTGACCAAAAATAGTACATTGATTATTGACAAATATAGATTGTTATTGACAATTACCTCTCGTCCACTCTGTAAGGCAAGAGCCTGCAAGACAAATAAATCAGACAGTCGGTCTATTAAATGCCTTGGCCGCGAAGAAAGTAAAAATAGTAAAATAAAAAGTCCAAAACCCACAATAGTGTGCAACATGTTTCAGCGTCGTCAAGGTAACAATATAAAGTCGCAAAGTTCTGTCACATTACTATTTATAGCATTTTGAGATCTTGCAGCCTCTTGCACTCAATCACTTACCAGGTGACGTCAGTTAAGTCTGCGAGGGTTTAGGGGGGAATTGGGATTGGGCCTTCATATCAACACAACAGCACGTTGACTTTGGAATGATCGTGCTGGTCAACTTCAGCTAAGGTTAGAAATGACGTACAGAAGTTTACTTTAGGGAATTGTAGTCTTACGTTAGGGATGTTATGTTGCTAATTAGCATGTACACGTTTGTAGGGGTAATTTAAGCAAATATGTTGACATTCGTCACCTTGTTCTGACGCGAATTAAACGGTTTTCAAAACGGCGAGGTGGCGTACACGAAACACAGACCTTATTTGAAGCTATTCTAAAATCCTTCATGGGAAAAAAGAATGGGGAAACTGCGAAACGAACCGGAAACTAGCCAGTATAGCATTATGGCGCTAGGTTTTACGGGGATTATGCCGCATCAACTATTTCGGTCTATAAGCACATGTATTATCTTTAATACGTTAAAGTATCTCAAACAAAATAGCCTCTATTGACAAATAAACATTTACATAGGCGTGGTCTAGTAAATAAATATAAATGATGTCAGAGATAAGTTGCACAAACTATCAAGAACATATGATAGGAAATTCATATTCACCACTCAGGGGTAGTATAATGGCCATATCTACACTGCCCAAAAAAATTAAGGAACACTTAAATCATACATCGGGTCTTGATGAAGTAAATCTTTACTGTACATTGTGTAATTCGTTGAGAACAAAATTAAGTAACATGGGTCAATGGAAACCAAAATCACCAACCAATTGAGGGCTGGATTCAAACTCAAACCGAAAATCAAAGTAAACAATTGAAATCACAGGCTGCTCCAACTTGCATGAATTTCATCACGGCAACTCATAATGTGACTCAGTAGTGTGTAAGGCCCCCACGTGCCTGTATGCACTACCGACAACGTCTGGACTTGCTCCTGATGAGACAGTGGATGGTGTCCTGGGGGATCTCCTCCCAGACCTGGATCAGTGCATCAGTGAGCTCCTGGATATTCTGTGGCGCTACTTGGCGGCGTCAGATGCACCGATACATGACGTCCCTATTATGAGGTTCTCAGTTGGATTCAGGTCCGGGGAACATGAGGGTAAGTCAATGGTATCAACGCCTTCGTCATCCCGGAACTGCCTACACACTCTGCCCAGATGAGGCCAGGCATTGTCCTGTACCAGGAGGAAGCCAGGGCCCACTGCAACAGCGTAAGGTCTGACGATGGGTTTGAGGATTTCCTCCTGGTATCTAACAGCACTCAGGGTACTGTTGGCTAGCACGTGGAGGTCTGTGCAACCCTCCAAGAACATGCCTCCCCAGATCATAACTGACCCACTGCCAAACTGGTCATGCTGGTTGATGTTGTAGGCAGCATAACGTTCACCATGGTGTCTCCAGACTCTTTCATGTCTGTCACATCTGCTTAGTGTGAACCTGCTTTCATCTGTGAAGTGAACTGGGCACCAATGGTGGACCTGCCAATTCTGGTGTTCTCTAGCGAATGCCAATCGAGCTGCACGGTGTTGGGCTGTGAGCACAGGTCCCACTAGAGGATGTCGGCCCTCATGGAGTCCGTTTCTGATAGTTTGGTCAGAAACATGCACACCAGTAGCCCGCTGGAGGTAATTTTGTAGGGTTCTGGCAGTGCTCCTACTGTTCCTCCTCGCTCAAAGGAGCAGATACCGGTCCTGCTGCTGGGTTGATGTCCTTCTACGGCCCTGTCCAGCTCTCCTGGTGTAACAGCCCATCTCTTGGTATCTCTTCCATGCTCTTGAGACTGTACTGGGAGACACAGCAAACCTTCTTGCGACAGCACATATAGATGTGCCATCCTGGAGGAGCTTGAAGACATGTGCAACCTGAAATGGCTGCAGGCTCCACCTCATGCTACCAGTAGTGACAAGGACACTAGAAAAATGCAAAATTAGAGAAGAATCAGTCAGGAAGGATAAGGAGAGGGCAATTGTCTGTGGCCACCACCTGCAAAACCAAAGCCCACTCTATTTCAGACAGTTATGACTCAATTTTGATTAAACATGGTGAATGATGTTACTTCTTAGAGAGATCCAAAAATTACATGATTAAACTGATTGGCCCAGGACGCTATATTTGGTGACCAGAATGTGTTTACTGTTGCCTTTTTTATTTTTAATTATTCTTACCCTGTATCCTCCACTCTTTGCTCCTAGCTATTCCTCCACCATTCCCTTGACTGCTTGTCCCACCCTTCTGCATATGCTCAGTGCTGATATCTCCCTCTGTGAGCATTGCTTGGGGGTTGGTGAGAGATTAATTCATCCAAATTGCCTCTGTCGGACCAAACATTGCTGAAGTTCCAGAGCACCCATCATCTTTATGCTGGAGTCAAATCAGTGCTGACAGGACCAACAGCCATGGAAAGAATATGCCCCAATTCAGAGCAATAGTAAGGGTGTGTAGGGATTTTTATATATGGATATACTGTACATAAAACAAAAAGAAACAAGCTTTGGATATATTATTCATAATTACACTTGGTGGGTTCTTTAGAACATAGAGGTGTTGGAGGTTTTTGTCAGTGATGCAAAAAAAGTTCTAAAAGAACTATTTGCAATAAGTACAGTGACGGTGCATGAGTAAAATAACTAAGGAAGCCAGGTAAAAAAAATCCATATTACATACTGTAAAAGATGTTATGTCCTATGCTTACATGATTGTATGGCCAGGACTTGAAGACAACAATCACACACAGTCGTTGAAAAATCAGAATAATCCAAAACTGCGGAATTACCATTTGACTGCTACTTACGCGTGCATATTTTCTGTCGGTCTGTTCGTGAGACGCAAATCACTACAGCCGTTGGGCAGCTGTCTTCCGACTGTTCGTCTCTGCTGCGGACAGACAAGGGTCGTCCATCCGTTTCAGGTAGCGTCCCGCACTCAATCAATATCACCCTCCATAGATTTATCACAAAACAAAATTACAAAGAAAGCAAAGCCTGCCTCTACTGTTCCAGCACCATGTTGTCATAAATCACTTACTCTTAAAACCAGGGTTTGAAATGACCTATGACCCTTGGGGGATCCCCTAAAATTTCATCACAAAAAATTCTGAAGACCATCTTGCTATCTTATCCATAACTTTTCCACTTTTTAATGTTATGAAATCTTATTTTTGGAATTTGAACATTTGAACAATAACTTAAGATCGCCTACTGATATTCACTCCAGAAAATTATATCAAGCACTACTGACGTGTTACATATGAAAAACGCCAATTTAAACATGTTGCAAGTAATTTAAATGTCAATAGCTAAGTGCATTGCCAAATGTCAACTAAACCTATTCAGCCATTCTCCACATCTGCAGCAGCAGCGGCTGAAAACAGGTCAAATTCTATCCAGTATTTTGTCCAGTATTCCTTAATCCTACAACACATGACAAAAGAAGCCATTATAGTTTGCTACTGGGATACTGGGATTAGCAACTTTGTTCATGATAATGAAATCTAGGAAAAACCTATGAACTGTAAGCCTATCATGCTGTGTCTTGAGCTGATTATGAAGCAAAGAAGAATGTATTTAAAGAACTATGTTGAAACGCCCTAACATATCTAAAGGCAGTTCAAATGACATAATAACCTAATAATTACCCAGTGTTTCTCATTCATCATTCATGTTAGTTGGTCAGGCAAATAGTTTTTTTCCTTTGGCTCAGCTAGTTCTCAGAAATAAAAATAAAAACATTAGTTATAATATTATTTTTTAATAATAGTATAGGCTAAAATAATAGTATGTACATGTCTGGGCTGAGTTGAGATGGGCTGTACTTGGCTTGACTGGGCTAAGATGGGCTGAGCTGGCCTTTTTTGACTGTACTCTGATGCAAAATATTGTTTGAGTAACTTATTATTTAATTACAATGTTAAAACATTCAGCTATATTACATTAATTCCATTTTCATTATGAAATCTGTGAATAATCAGTGTTACCTAAGCCAGTATGTCTACAGTTTCCTCATTAGCTATGTTATCACAAGCAGAATTTAGGTCCAGAAAAATAATATTAGCTACAGTAGCTAACCAAGCTCTCAGTCTCATGTACACCCATATTCATGCTCAAATGAAACTGACAACAAACACATCACATATTTACAGTAGTAAGCAGTCGATTTCAGTCAGAAAGCCATCAGGTTACACTCTTCTGTAGCTGAGCTGTGAGGCATTGTGCATACTGCAACGATCGCTGCATCACAAGTGCTTCACAAGTTGCCTTGTTAAAAAAAATCTCATCTAGAGTTTACCAGAAGGCATGTGGGAGACTCTTAGACCAGGTGGAAGAAGATTATATGGTCTGATTAGACCATATAAAATCTAGCATTTTTACCGCTAAGTGCTATGTTTGGCACAAGCCTAACTCCATTCGTCATCATGAGAAAAGCTGCTGACGTCTGCAAGATACTGACTTGGGAGAACATTAATCTTCCAGCAACACCAGGATCCCAAACATACAGGATACATACTGGGGTGGCTTAGAAACAAAAAAAAAAGTGTAAATGTCCTGGATAGTCCCAGGCAGTGCCGGCCCTAGCCTTTTTTGGGCTCTTAGCAAAATTTGATTACGGGGCCCCCTCTCCCCTCAAGTCGCTCATGGCTAGGGCTGGTCACTGCCTGGCAAAGCCAGAATATTGCTTTTCATAAAAGGTTCCCATCCAACTTAACGGAGATTGACCAGTTTTGTAAATAAGAATGGGCAAGAGTTGCAATTTTTCTAGAAAAAATTTATTCTAGAAAGCCTTATACAAAGCCTTGGTAAAAAGATGAATTATATATATTTATAAACATAATATATTATTTAAGTGGCGAGGGATCTTTCCTACAGTATACTTGAGCAGTGGCCTGTATCCAAACCGCCCCCCAAAGAGAAGCCAATTTGGAACTGGCTTCACACCAATCAAATCACATCAAAATCAAAATGTCATTGACAGAAAAAAAAACTCTTCAGCTACAGTGAGGCAACAAAGTATTTGATCCCCTGCTGATTTTGTACGTTTGCCCACTGACAAAGAAATGATCAGTCTATAATTTTAATGGTAGGTTTATTGGAACAGTGATAGACAGAATAACAAAAAAACTATCCAGAAAAACGTGTGACAAAAATGTAATAAATTGATTTGCATTTTAATGAGGGAAATAAGTATTCGACCCCTGTGCAAAACATGATTTAGTACTTGGTGGCAAAACTCTTGGCAATCTGTTGGCAGTCACAGAGGTCAGACGTTTCTTGTAGTTGGCCACCAGGTTTGCACACATCTCAGGAGGGATTTTGTCCCACTCCTCTTTGCAGATCTTCTCCAAGTCATTAAGGTTTTGAGGCTGACGTTTGGCAACTCGAACCTTCAGCTCCCTCCACAGATTTTCTATGGGATTAAGGTCTAGAGACTGGCTAGGCCACTCCAGGACCTTAATGTGCTTCTTCTTGAGCCACTCCTTTGTTGCCTTGGCTGTGTGTTTTGGGTCATTGTCATGCTGGAATACCCATCCACGACACATTTTCAATGCTCTGGCTGAAGGAAGGAGGTTCTCACCCAAAATTTGACGGTACATGGCCCCGTCCATCATCCCTTTGATGCGGTGAAGTTGTCCTGTCCCCTTAGCAGAAAAACACCCCCGAAGCATAATGTTTCCACCTCCATGTTTGACAGGGGGGATGGTGTTCTTGGGGTCATAGGCAGCATTCCTCCTCCAAACACAGCGAGTTGAGTTGATGCCAAAGAGCTCGATTTTGGTCTCATCTGACCACAACACTTTCACCCAGTTCTCCTCTGAATCATTCAGATGTTCACTGGCAAACTTCAGACAGGCCTGTACATGTTCTTTCTTGAGCAGGGGGACCTTGTGGGCGCTGCAGGATTTCAGTCCTTCACGGTGTAGTGTGTTACCAATTGTTTTCTTGGTGACTATGGTCCCAGCTGCCTTGAGATCATTGACAAGATCCTCCTGTGTAGTTCTGGGCTGATTCCTCACCATTCTCATGATCATTGCAACTCCTCGAGGTGAGATCTTGTATGGAGCCCCAGCCCGAGGGAGATTTACAGTTCTTTTGTGTTTCTTCCATTTGAGAATAATCGCACCAACTGTTGTCACCTTCTCACCAAGCTGCTTGGTGATGGTCTTGTAGCCCATTCAAGCCTTGTGTAGGTCTACAATCTTGTCTCTGACATCCTTGGACAGCTCTTTGGTCTTGGCCATGGTGGAGAGTTTGGAATCTGATTGATTGATTTCTTCTGTGGACAGGTGTCTTTTATACAGGTAACAAGCTGAGATTAGGAGCACTCCCTTTAAGAGTGTGCTCCTAATCTCAGCTCGTTACCTGTATAAAAGACAAATGGGAGCCAGAAATCTTTCTGATTGAGAGGGGATGAAATACTTATTTCCCTCATTGAAATGCAAATCAATTTATAACATTTTTGACATGCGTTTTTCTGGATTTTTTTGTTGTTATTCTTCTCTCACTGTTCATATAAACCTACCATTAAAATTATAGACTGATCATTTCTTTGTCAGTGGGCAAACGTACAAAATCAGCAGGGGATCAAATACTTTTTTCCCTTACTGTATATTCTTCTCATTCTGTTGCTAGCTAGCTAAAAGCTAGCCAAAAGCAAACATTTTCACTTTCCTTAATAGCAATGGATAGCTTAAGACTTGTGGTTTTAGCAAATTATCCGTGATTTAATTATGTCATATTGTGCTCCAGGCCTGAAAAGATGGGAATTAAAGTTCAACCCTGCTAAATTAACTAACTGGCTTGTCGTTTGCCTGAATTGTAATCAACAGACTAAGGAAAGGTTTTGCTATATCTACTAAGACTAATAAAACAAAACACACTTACTGTCTGTTGTATGAGGTCAAGCCGTTTTAGCAGGTTTGCAACTTGAACAGGAGAAAGGGATGGACCTTCAGGAGGGTCAAAAAATGTCTTTAACTGTGCACTACACACACACAGAAACAAATAGGCGAATAGTGTCTACCATATAACTTTGCATAGTTACTAATGGTTCGTCGATTGGACCAAATTCCTTTTTTTTTGTTGCTAGCATATGTTTTCCAATGCTGTGGGTTTTAAGTAGGGTTCAAATGAGGGGGGGCTGGGGGGGGGGTCGGAGACCTTCCATAAGTCTATAGGGACCCCACCTAATATATTTTTTTGAGTATTGGGGGTCCCACAAAAATGTATTTTAAAGCTAATTAAAATCATCAATAATGATTGTAATAATTATAGGTCTTCAAGCACGCTTTAAGTTTGCAGCAATGATGTATTTATTCCCTGCCCTGAGGCTGCGGTTGGGGTAGCCTGGATAAGTGAGTTTGGTCGCCCAACAATTCTAGTTCAGCATCACAGGTTGTTGTCGTGCTGCTTGTGCACACATAGGGCTGAATGCGGCAAACCGCACATACACAGGTAACTCTGTAAAGTTGCTTTTGGCTTCTTGCTCAGATACTCGGGTTTGGAGAACAGTCTGTTCTAGACAGATTCTCAGATGTGCTATATTCTTTCCAATTTTTAAGTATGGAGTTT
Source organism: Esox masquinongy (assembly GCA_016801175.1). Taxonomy (NCBI): domain Eukaryota; kingdom Metazoa; phylum Chordata; class Actinopteri; order Esociformes; family Esocidae; genus Esox; species Esox masquinongy. The sequence continues at coordinate 29,293 of JACXGI010009093.1, forward strand.
ACTGGGGTATATTCAGTGGATTGATAATGTTTCTGTATCCTACCCCTGATTTTGAAGAACCTTATTCTGGATTTCCTTTGTATGTTCCTTCATCTTCATGGTGTCGTTTTTTTCCGGATTGGAATCACCAACAGTGGCACCTCCCAGAGACAATTGTATTTAACCTGAAAATCATGTGAAACACCTTGATTGCACACAGGTGGACTCCATTCAACAAATTACATGACTTCTAAAGACAATTGGTTGCACCACAGCTCATTCAAAAAGTCATAGCAAAGGGGGTGAATACTTATGCAATCAATCATTTTCAGTTTTTTTATTTCTAATTCATTCAGTACAATTTGCAGATTTTATTTTTTACTTTGACTTTTTTGTGCTGATCATGGCAAATACTCTTAATTTAATCCATTTTGCTTTAATGTTGTAACACAAAATGTGGAAAAGTTTTAGCCCTTTAGCAACCCAGTTGCTAAAGGGCTAGTTTTTAGAGCTACTGAGCTTCACGGTGAAGGGTAGGCAGGACACAAGGCACAGAGTGAGAGAACATAGTCATTCCTTTTAATGTTCCTCCTTCCAGAAAACAACAAAAGGAGTGGTACACCGCAAACTATAGCACAAACAATGATCCACAAACTGAAAGATCCAAAAGGGCCACTTAAATAGGGTCCCCAATTAGAGGCAACGTGAGGCCTAGAGGCACCTCTGCAGTCAGGCCCTGGCTGTGGCTCCCAGGTGCGTAGAGATGCCTAGAGGCTCTCAGCCAGGACCTGACACTAAGTTACCTAAGGGCAAACAGTGACTTGATTTGTAATGGATTTACCAGTGCAGAAAATGTCTTGTTTGTGTGTGTATATCTGTCTGTGTGTATGTGTGTTACACTTTGTTTTTGATCTTCAGAGGTAACTCTGGCATGGTTTATAACATAGTGTTGTTATTAACACACATATGGAAATAGAACAGCTAATTTTGGATATTATATCAAATGTGTGCAAAAGCCATTTGCTCCAAGTTATCTTTAGAAAGCAGCTGCCAATGATTCCCATGCTGGATTGGCATTGAAACAGACTGCCATTGAACTTGATCCTAGCCATCAACTAATGGCTGAAATGGCTTTGTCAGTGCACCAAAGCCCCTGCACAGAAGATATACAGATTTCTTTCAGAGAACAGGACGTTTAAAAAGATGCCCTCTTGTTCAGATTACTTTCTGAAATGGTTAGGACTGGAGAACATACGAATGCATTTGATTTCATGTTGAACTGCAGATTCTACAATAGCTCCAGTGCCCCCACAGTCCTCCCGATCCACACATACAGTATCTCACGAAAGTGAGTAAACCCCTCACATTTTTGTAAATATTTGAGTATATCTTTTCATGTGACAACACTGAAGAAATGACACTTTGCTACAATGTAAAGTAGTGAGTGTACAGCTTGTATAACAGTGTAAATTTGCTGTCCCCTCAAAATAACTCAACACACAGCCATTAATGTCTAAACCGCTAGCAACAAAAGTAAGTACACCCCTAAGTGAAAATGTACAAATTGGGCCCAATTAGCCATTTTCCCTCCCCGGTGTCATGTGACTCGTTAGTGTTACATGGTCTCAGGTGTGAATGGGGAGCAGGTGTGTTAAATTTGGTGTCATCGCTCTCATACTCCCTCATACTGGTCACTGGAAGTTCAACATGGTCCCTCATGGCAAAGAACTCTCTGAGGATCTGAAAAAAAGAATTGTTGCTCTACATAAAGATGGCCTAGGCTATAAGAACTTTGCCAAGACCCTGAAACTGAGCTGCAGCACGGTGGCCAAGACCATACAGTGGTTTGACAGGACAGGTTCCACTCAGAACAGGCCTCGCCATGGTCAACCAAAGAAGTTGAGTGCATGTGCTCAGCGTCATATCCAGCGGTTGTCTTTTGGAAATGGACGTATGAGTGCTGCCAGCATTGCAGCAGAGGTTGAAGGGGTGGGGGTTCAGCCTGTCAGTGCTCAGACCATATGTCGCGCACTGCATCAAATTGGTCTGCATGGCTGTCGTCCCAGAAGGAAGCCTCTTCTAAAGATGATGCACAAGAAAGCCCGCAAACAGTTTGCTGAAGACAAGCAGACTAAGGACATGGATTACTGGAACCATGTCCTGTGGTCTGATGAGACCAAGATAAACGTATTTGGTTCAGATGGTGTCAAGCGTGTGTGGCGGCAACC
>JACXGI010009094.1:0-31270 GCA_016801175.1 Esox masquinongy
CTTGGGTATCCTCAACATAGGGTTTCTTGGATATGGCCCCTCACCTAATGTTCTTGGGTATCCTCAACATAGGGTCTCTTGGATAATCTAATTTGAATTATTAATTTACCCTAATTTAGGACCAGCCTTGGTTTAGCACATAGGGGTTCGTCAACCACTGCTATTGCAACCCACCAAGGGGAGTAATGTGACCCAATTATGTTGCGTCACACACCTATCTTATCGCCTGCAAGGGGACTCTAACCACCTCTGCTGGGGGACTCTAACCCCACAGCGGCAGTTGATAACCGGTCAGCTAGCCCCCTCACGTTAAGTTCTTATTTTAAGCTCTCAGAAGCGTCAAATGAGTTATTCCCTCACATATAACAGATTTTGGGAACCTCGAATTGGCTATACTATACTGTTTAGGAGTTCTCTTTAATGATCATACTTTGTTATCAAATATTCAGTTTCATCTCTTTTTTTGTTCTTTTAACTTCTTATCGAAGGATTTTCCAAATTTTCTTTTAGTATAAAATTATGACAATGAACATCAATACAACATGTACCATCAATAATCAACTGTTATTTTACATGTAACAAATCGGACTTCGTCACTCCCGGCTCCGTTGTAAACAATTCAACTCTCAAACAGACTGATATGAACTATTGTGAATTTTGTCAAGTAGGTTTCGCTTACCTATTTTATGACGCCGGCAGTTCAGTCAGCTGGAGAGAGTTGAAAAGTAAACACCGTCGTCGTGAAGATATTGAAGTCCCATCTGGGGTGTCAAATTGTGGAAGATGGAAAATGTTCGCGATTTATTAAAATAAAGACTTCTCAGAGTCTGGTATAACAGTTGATTATTTCAAGTTTAATTACGTGGATCCACGGGAACAAACGCCACAACATCAACAGAGAATGAGTACAGAGACTAGCAGAGTAACGTCATGACAGATTGTTCTGATTATGCATTTCAAGTTTCGAGCTTATATTCTCTTCCAACAGTACAGATGACGGAATTAGCATTTGCAGAATGTACATACAAGGAATAGTCGCCACTATGGTGTAGTCTAAAAATGCAAGGTTGCACTCAGATGGCACCAAGAGGCACAGAGAATCATAGACTGTCGGCTGCCCAGACAACCCGGTCAAAGGCTGAGATATATCAATCTGGACAGTTACTATATGGAGACTTTAAGTTAACCATGCTCTTCCCAATAAGGAATGGAGTTCTGTTCACCTGTAGGATGTAAGTAATAATAACCCCCTGCTGTTCAAGAGCTTCTCCTAGAGAACAGTGTCTTATGGCGGTTTTATAACTGGCAGAGGCCTGTTCCTTTTACTGCTCAGGGAGCCAAGGCCCTGTGCAGCCGACATTCCATTCATCCCCATCCCTGAATACAGATACTGGCCTTATAAGTTGGAGACAGAGAGAGAGAAGTGTTTCAGTATATGTGTAATTGATCAAGCATACAGAGTACAAAAATTTCTAATAAGATAATGAATAAATAAGAATGACAATAAATTAATTTTCTACAATCAATGAGAAGCAAAGAAGAGCCAGGCTGAAGTTTGCAAAAGACTGTAAGGATTGGACCGTAGAGGAATGGAGTAAGGTCATCTTCTCTGACGAGTCAAATTTTCAGCTTTGCCCAACACCTGGTCGTCTAATGGTTAGACGGAGACCTGGAGAGGCCTACAAGCTACAGTGTCTCGCACCCACTGTGAAATTTGGTGGAGGATCGGTGATGATCTGGGGATGCTTCAGCGAGGCTGGAATCGGAAAGATTTGTTTTTGTGAAGGACGCATGAATCAAGCCAAGTACAAGGTTGTCCTGGAAGAACACCTGCTTCCTTCTGCTCTGACCCATGTTCCCCAACTCTGAGAATTGGTTTTTCCAGCAGGACAATGCTCCATGCCACACAGCTATGAGGTACCATTTATGCCAAAAATATGTCCACTGTTATGTCTATGTTTTTGTTCAAATGGTCGATGTCGTTGTGCATGTCGTCTGCATTGTCATCTGTTTTGTCGTTACAATGTGCATTTGGTATTGCATTTCCTGTAAGTTTATGTCGTTGGAGTTGTTGACTTCGGATTTGCGGTCATTACTGCTCTGTCGTTACCACAGGCATTTGTTTAAATCGTTGTTGACTCCTAAATAGTCCATCACCTGACCTCACTCACTTTTTGATCACGTGAAGTGTGCTGCACGTCCTTGGATTTACTGAAACCGTTTTTTTTACAGTTTAAAAGATTTCTTACAGATTTCTTAACTTTTGTTGATTATACTTTATTTTCACTAGTATTAACTAGTTTTAGTCTCTTTGCATTAATGATCGCTACACACACACACACCCACACACCCATACACACACACAACCCTGGTGCCTGCGAAATGACCCCCATCCCACACAAATTTAACATCAACTAGATAATTTTTAAAGGTACATTTTAACTAAGACACATTGTCATAGATTAAAGCTGCATGTACACATCCCCTTCCCAATTCATAAGTATTCTAAACCTAGAAAAAGCATCCTATATTGATAAATCACCATTTATTATTTTATTATTTAAGTTCTCTATTTCTGTAGTGTAAAAAAATGTATTCAGGTTGGCTAAAATTCTACAACTGGAAAAAACATGTTTTACTTGGCAATGATTCATTGAAATAACTTGCTGAACCATCATGCAACACCAAATGTGGCTGGTTAACTAGACCAATAAAAAGACAGATCAACATTGAAGTTTCAATTACAACAATGTCAGTCTTTTAATATATGCAAGAAAATTTAGGGCAAAACAATTTCTACAAGAGATGACATTGCCTAAAATGGTAATATTGTCATTCAAGTTGCTCAGTGAAAGGTTACACGTTTCACTAGCTCTATCTAACATTCAGATAAAAAATTGTTGTGTGGCGTTTAAAAATTATTTAAACAACACACAACGGTAGCTAAAACGGTGATACCCAATCCTCCTGTAGGGAATGGGTATCAAGAATAAATAAAAAGAGAAAGACAACAGACATAAGATGCATGACAACAGCACAGTAGAAACAAAGATACATTACAACCAACCACATAGAGAGACACCACTAAACTACACTGCTCAAAAAATTAAGGGAACATAATCATCACAGTATAACACCAAGTCAATTAAACTTAAGGGATATCAATCTGTACAGTTAGGAAGCAAAAGCAATTGTGAATCACTGTCATCTGTTTTGGTGCAAATGAAAGCGACAACAGGTGCACTGGAGGCAACAGCAAGACAACCCCCAAAATAGGGAATATTTTTTCAGGTGGCGGCTACAGACAATTGCTCTCTCCTTATCCTTCCTGACTGATTCTTCTCTGGTTTTGCATTTTGCTAGTGTCCTTGTCCCTACTGGTAGCATGAGGAGGTACCTGTAGCCCATTCAGGTTGCACAAGTAATCCAACTCCTCCAGGATGGCACATCCATACGTGTCGTCGCAAGAAGGTTTGCATTGTCTCCCAGTACAGTCTCAAGAGAATGGAGGACATACCAGGAGATGGGCCGTAACACAAGGAGAGCTGGACAGGCCCGTAGAAGGGCATCAACCCAGTAGCAGGACAGGTATCTGCTCTTTTGTGTGAGGAAGTTCAGGAGGTGCACTGCCAGAGCCTTACAAAATGACCTCCTGCGGGCTACTGGCAACTGTCAGAAACAGACTCCATGAGGGTGGCATGAGGGCCCGTTGTGTGGGACCTGTGCTCACAGCCCAGCACTGTACAGATTGATACTGTACACTGTACAGAGAACACCAGAATTGGCAGGTCTGCCATTTGCACCCTGTTCTCTTCACAGATGAGTGCAGGTTCACACTCAGCACATGTGACAGATGTGAAGGAGTCTGGAGTCGCTGTGGTGAATGTTGCACATGACAAACGTGAGTCTGCAACATCGTGAACTGTCTGCAACATCATCCACCATGACCGGTTTGGTGGTGGGTCAGTGAGGGGAAAGGATTAACCTTGGAGGGTCGCACAGACCTCCACGTGCTAGCCAACGGTACCCTGACTGCTGTTATATATCGGGATGAAATCCTCAGACCCATCATCAGACCTGACGCTGGTGCAGTAGGCCCTGGGTTCCTCCTGGGGAAGGACAATGCCCAGCCTCATGTGTTCAGAGTGTGTAGGCAGTTCCTAGATGACGAAGGCATTGATGCCATTGACTGGCCCTCACGTTCCCCAGACCTGAATCCAATTGAGAACCTCTGGGACGTTATGTATCGGTGCATCCGAAGCTGCCAAGTAACACCACAGACTGTCCAGGAACTCACTGATGCCCTCATCCATGTCTGGGAGGAGATCCCCAGGACAACATCCGCCGTCTCATCAGAAGCATGCCCAGACGTTGTCTGGAGTGCAAACAGGCACGTGGGGGCTATACACACTACTGAGTCACATTATGAGTTGCCGTAAGGAAATTCACGCAAGTTGGAACAGCCTGTGATTTCAATTGTTTACTTAGATATTCGGTGTGTGTTTGAATCCAGCCCTCAATCGGTTGGTGATTTTGGTTTCCATTGGCCATTGTTATGTCATTTTGTTCTCAACAAATTACATAATGTACGGTAAAGATGGAGAGACAGGACTAAACTACATTAAAACCAGCACATAGGGAGACACCACTGAATTATGAAAGATAACAGAGCATGACCACAGGGCATGATAACAGCTTACATGGTAAAAACCATAGACAAGCCAGCAGAGAAAATAAAAGCAATACAGCAGGACACAAACATATAAAGACAATAGACAAAGACAACAACAGGACAAAGCTGTAGAACTACAATAAACAGGCACATCGCATGAAGCAGTTACAGGTGAATGTGAATGTGTTTTTAAAAGAGGAATGTTGAAAAAAGTAGATTGTTTTATCGTTTTTTGTAGTTGATTCCAATCTCTATGTGCAGAGAACTGAAAGGAGGAGTGACAGAAAGATGTTTTTGCTTTAGGGACTTTTAACTGGATGTGACTAGCAGAGTGGGTGCTGTACCTGGGGGAGGAGGGGTGATGTAGACATCTCAGACAGGGAGGGAATTTGTTTAACACTATTTCTGTTAATAAATAATGCATGTTATTTCATAGGTTTGATCTCTTCACTACTATCTACAATGTAGAAAATAGTAGAAATAAAGACAAAACCTTCAATTAGTAGGCATGTCCCAACTTTTGACTGGTACTGTAGTTGAATTCTGTATATTTATATTCTTGTCATTCAGTTGACCCATCCTCTGTCTCCCATCACAACAATTGAACTCTGTAGTTGATTGATAATCACAAATAGCCTCATGGTGACCTGCCCATAGTAAAAATAAAGTATAATCCAACTGAAGTTAAGAGCATAGTGTAACAAATCGTTTAAAGTTTTAACTGTAAAACAAAAACGCTTTCAGGATGAGTTGGTAAATCCAAAAACATGTAGTGCACGTCACGTGATCAAAAAGTGAGGGAGCTCATGGACAGTGTAAAACAAGGAGTAACCACACGGGAGTGGACAACAATTTAAACAAATGCCTGTGGTAACGACCACAAATCCGTAGTCAACAAGGCCAACGACCTAAACTTACAGGAAATGCAATACCAAATGCACATCGTAACGACAAAACAGACGACAATGCAGACAAGATGCACAACGACATCGACCATTTGAACAAAAACATAGACATAACAGTGGACAGATTTTTGGCTTAAATGGTACCTCATACACAGCCAGGTCAATCAAGGTGTGGATGGAGGACGACCAGATCAAGACCCTGTCATGGCCAGCCCAATCTACAGACCTGAACCCAATTGAAATCCTCTGGAATTTGATCAAGAGGAAGATGGATGGTCACAAGCCATCAAACAAAGCCGAGCTACTTGAATTTTTGCGCCAGGAGTGGCATAGTCACCCAACAGCAATGTGACGGACTGGGGGAGAGCATGCCAAGACGCTTGAAAGCTGTGATAAAAAAATCTGGGTTATTCCACCAAATATTGATTTTTGAACTCTTCCTAAGTTAAAACATTAGTATTTTGTTGTTGAAAAATAAATATGAATTTGTTTTCTTTGCATTATTTGAGGTCTGAAAACAATGCATCTTTTTTGGTTATTTTGACCAGTTGTTATTTTCTACAAATAAATACTCTAAATGACAATATTTTTATTTGGAATTTGGGAGTAATGTTGTCAGTAGTTTATAGAATAAAACAAAACTGTTAATTTTACTCAAACACATACCTATGAATAGTAAAACCAGAGAAACTGATAATTTTGCAGTGGTCTCTTAGTTTTTTCCAGAGCTGTATATATACAGTTGTGCTCAAAAGTTTGCATACTTTTGGAAAATTGGTAATATATGTACCATTTGTAAAGAAAACATGAGTGAGCAGGCAAAACATATTTCTTATGGGATTCACATTCAACTGTAAGTCATAACAGAATGGCACAATCATAAAACAAAACATGGCAACAAAGAAAATAATGAACTGACCCCTGTTCAGAAGTTGGCATACCCCTAGTTCTTAATACTGTATATTGCCCTCTTTAGCATCAATGACAGCGTGCAGTCTTTTGTAATAGTTGTCTATGAGACCCCAAATTCTTGCAGGTGCTATAGCTGCCCATTCGTCTTGGCAAAATGCCTCCAGGTCATGCAAAATCTTTGGTCGTCTTACATGAACCGCACGTTTGAGATCTCCCCAGAGTGGCTCGATGATATTAACGTCAGAAGACTGTGATGGCCACTCCAGAACCTTCACCTTTTTCTGCTGTAACCACTGGAGGGTTACACAACTTGGCCTTGTGCTTAGGGTCATTGTCGTGCTGGAAAGTCCAAGGGCGTCACATGTGCAGCTTTCGTGCAGAAGAATGCAAATTGTCTGCCAGTATATTCTGATAACATGCTGCATTCATCTTGCCATCAATTTTCACAAGACTCCCTGTGCTTTTAGAGCTCACACACTCCCAAAACATCATTGAGCCACCAACATGCTTCACAGTGGGGATGGTATTCTGTTCACTATAGGCCTTGTTGACCCCTCTCCAAACATAGCGCTTATGGTTGTGACCATAAAGCTCTATTTTGGTCTCGTCACTCCAAATTACAGTGTGCCAGAAGCTGTGAGGCGTGTCAAGGTGTTGTCGGGCATATTGTAACTCTTTTTTGTTGCATTGGCGCAGTAAAGGCTTCTTTCTGGAAACTCAACCGTGCAGCTCTTTTTTGCTCAAGTATTGTCATATCATGCTCCTTCAAACAACCACACCGTCTTTTTCAGAACAGCCTGTATTTCTCCTGAGGTTACCTGTTGGCTTTTTCTTTGTATCCTGAACAATTCTTCTGGCAGTTTTGGCTGAAATCTTTCTAGGTCTACCTGACCTTGGTTTGGTATCAAGAGATCCCTGAATTTTCCACTTCTTAATAAGTGATTGAACAGTACTGACTGGATTTTGCAAGGCTTTGGATATCTTTTCATATCCTTTTCCATCTTCATAAAGTTCCATTACCTTGTTGCGCAGGTCTTTTGACAGTTCATTTCTGCTCCCCATGGCTCAGTATGTGTGGGAAATTCACCTTTATTTGCCATTTTCATCTGTGGGTGTCACCTTGTGTGTCTGTAACAAGACCAAATATTCAAGGGTATGTAAACTTTTGATCAAGGCCATTTGGGTGATTTCTGTTATTATGATTTAAAAATTAGGGTAACCCTTCAAATTACAGCCCGTTACTTACAGGGTAGTTCCCATATAACTACGTAGTAACAAGAATGTAAGTAAATGGTAAGAATGGGTAGTTATGTAGGAACATTGTAGGTGTTGCATGTACTTATATGAACGAAGAATGATACTACTCCAAAACAACTTAGTAAACAGAGAGGTGATAAAAAAGCAGTTTTGAAAGTATAGAATTGTCATTCTTATTCATGCTTATGAAATTACCATTTAAATGTGACTTTACTAATTATTTTATTGCAAGTTTGCTCGCGGTAATCAATCACAAATGTATGAATTGATTATAGATCTGTGTTAGGAACAGACATCGCTTCAAATTACAGCCCTCTTTCCTTGTAACTACATTGTAACTATGTGGGAACAGACACCGCTTCAAATTACAGCCTTCTTTCCTTGTAACTACAGTGTAACTACGTGGGAACAGACACCACTTCAAATTGCAGCCCTCTTTCCTAGTACTTACACTGTAACTACATGGGTACAGACACCGCTTTAAATTACAGCCCTGTTTCCTTGTAACTACATTGTAACTATGTGGGAAGAGAGACCGCTTCATACATCTGAACCGGGCTGATAATGAAACTAGTTGCTATGTCAAAAGTCGACTGAACTATGACTTCTCAAATTTAGCCCTTTATGCTAACTCTAATGACCACTATAAAAATAACCTTAAAATCAACCGGTAATCCAATTGACCTGACTGTTGGTGTACAGGTGTCTCATATGTGCCTCCCTATAGGGTTGCAAGGAACAAGAGATATATTACAAGATAGCAGACAAAATGGCTGACCAGTGTAAAACTTATGGATGCATACATTTCATGTGTGCATTACATCATGACACAATGAAAATACAGACCAGGTATATTATTCACACAGTCACCTGACCTGATTCCTCCACAAGGGGCGCCACAGGCCATGTCTTAATGCATTTTTTTCCACAATTATGCCAATTCCACCCTGAAGATAACCCTTTATGCTTACTCTAACGATCACTATAAAAATTACCTTAAAATCAACCGGTAGTCCGATTAACCTGACTATCGTTGTGCAGGTGTCTCATATGTGCCTCCCCTAGGGTTGTAAGAAATAAGAGATAAATTGCAAGATCGTGGAGCAATGTCATCAGTAAAAAGGTGGTTAATGTAAGTACATTGGACAATAGAAGGTAGATGATAGACAGTACTACTACTGGGTTCGTCATTGCCAGTGTTTTTGTCTATGGCCTTAGAGAGTTACTGTTCAGTCAGAAATCTGTATGACCATACACATACAGACATGAATGTCCCCTGCCCACACTGGTCTCAGGGGACTACGTAGACTATTTCACGTAAATATTTTACAGCCAAATTCATATGATATATTACATTAGGTGAAGTAACGTTACAGTAATAATCCAGAAAAAAACCCACCAATGGCCACATTTTGAACCTGGGTCCTTTTACTCTGCAGAAATGTGCGCTACCCACTACCCCAAATAGGAACGTTCTAAAAGAGGCAGTGAGTAGTGGTCTTACAAGGCCAATATGTTACAAGGAATTTTCTTTCCAACCCTAACCCAAACCTTAACTCCAACCTTAACCCTAGTGCTGTGATACCTAGCCTTAACCCAAACCTTAACCCCAGTGCTGTGATCCCTAACCTCAACCAAACTGTAACATTAAAATTAATTTATTACATATTGGAGCGCCCTTGGTAAGGCCATTACACGTCCCTCTAAGTATGTGATCCCTGTGTAGAGCAGTGTAGAGTACCTACCTGCTGAGCTGTATGTTGCCAGTTCGAAACACATCTCAGATGTTTTGTGCAAATTTGTAAAGTATGATACGTTCTAGTAGCATTCGTAACATATCATAAGTTTTCATTTAACATTTGTCCTGTTAAATAAATGGAAAATTATTTCATCAGGAAACAAGAATTATTTGTTTTGCCACAGACTTTGATTCGCTGTTTACAAAAATAAACTGTATAAAATATAACTGTATATTTCTTTTTTATTAGCAATACCCCAGCATGCTTTGCGGCTGTTCATTTTGTTACTGTTTGTTTGTTGTAATTGATAAGAAGGTGACAGAGCTTTGTTTTTGTGCTATCATGTAATTTATGTACAGTGGTACACTCTAGAATGTTTTTGGGGGATTATGGTCGCGTTAGTGTGTCAACCATAGTAAAGAAGACCACTGAACTATAGCTTCACAAAATTAGCCCTTCATGCAAACTCTGATGGCCACTATAAAAAAATTACCTTATAATCACCTGGCAGTCCATTTGACCTGATTGTTGGTGTACTGGTGTCTCATATATGCCTCCCTATAGGGTTGTAAGCAATAAGAGATAAATTGCAAGATGGCGGAACAATGACCACAGAAAAAAAGAGTTTAATTTAAGTCCATTGGACAATAGATGGTAGATGATACAATGAAGTGATAACCAACTTCTATGCTGTCTGTATCTCTTTGTCACTCTCACACACACACTTAGTGAAACATTAAAAAAAATATATACTTGATGTGTCCTACCACTGCGTTTTCCATTGCCAGTGTTTTTGTCTATGGCCTTAGAGAGTTACTGTTTAGTCAGAAGTCTGTATGACCATACACATACAGACACGAATGTCCCCTGCCAGGCTATTTTCCTGTGCTTACTCTATTGACCAACTTCTATAGGGTATATGTCTATCTCAACGTATAGTACACCAGCAGGACTTTCTTAGCCAAACACTCCATTGGCTCCAGTGCAAGACTGTACCTGAATTTGGCCTATGCAAATTGCCTTATCACCAAAAACCTTGACGTTGTGACGTGGAACATGGTTTTCGAGAATTACTCACAAGGTTATAGAGAAACCAAATAGAGTGTCAATTCATGGGGGAAATTAGAGAGTATAGCTAGCAGCACTTTCTTAGACACCCACTCCATTGGCCCCAGTGCAAGACTCTATACCTCAATTTGGCCTATGCAAATTGCCTTTTAACAAAAAAACTGGACGTTGTGAGGTGGAACATGGCTTGCAAGAATTACTCATTAGGGAATAAAGAATCCATATAAAGTGTCAATTCATGGGGGACAATAGAGGGTTTAGCCAGCAGCACTTACTTAGCCACCAACCATTGGATTCAGTGCAAGACTCTATACCTGAATTTGGCCTATACAAATTGCTTTATAATAAAAAAACTACACATTGTGAAGTGGAACGTGGCATTCGAGAATTACTCACTAGGGTATAAAGAATCCATATAAAGTGTCAATTAACAGAGAAAAATAGAGGTTATAGCCAGCAATACTTTCTTAGCCTCCCACTCCATTGGCTCCAGTTCAATACACTGTAAGCCAAATACGTCTATGCAAATTGCTTTATAATAAAAAAACTAGACATTGTGAGGTGGAACATGGCTTTTGTGAATTACTCACAGTGGTATATAGAATCCATATAAAGTGTCAATTAATGGGGGAAAAAAGAGGGTATAGCCAGCAACACTTTCTTAGTCACCCACTCCATTGGCTCCAATTCAATACACTGTAAGCCTAATATGGCTATGCAAATTGCCTTATAACAAAAAAACTAGACGTTGTGAGGTGGAACGTGGCTTTGGAGAATTACACACTAGGATATGAAGAATCCATGTAAATACTTAGTGTCACAGTGTCCTTTCCAGCTTGTAACTGGCAACTTATTTCACTATCTGTGCCATATAGGAGAACCCCGTCCCATTGTTGCTTGCAACTATATATATATATTTTTTTCCTTGAAACTGATGAATGACTCAAAAAATCCCTGGTAGAAAATGCTGTAACTTTGCACACTGAAAATATAGACCACGAGTACCTACCACACAGACAACCACCCCAATTCGTCCACCAGGGGCGCTACAGTACACAATTCAATTTGCTCATTTCAAAATGATGGCATTTCCACCCCATTTGACCTATAGTGCTGCATCTTTGTGTACATGACACATTTGTATTTCTCATGAGGAACAAAAAAGCCTCAAGAAACCATAAAATCTGCCATCTTGGATTTTTCTGTACTGTGACAATTTGCCAAAACCTACTAAATATTTCAACTTTTACAAAGTAAGATGGATTCACATGCCCTTTGGCATACAGGTGTCTCATACATTCCTCCTTAGATTGATTTCAGGAATAAGAGATATCTTGCAAGATGGCAGATAAAATGGCTGATTACTGTACAATGCATGTATGCAAAATATTCATGTCTGCATTGCTTTATGGAACAATAACTTATACACTTCGTATTCATTGTGCCTCCTGACACTACCCCCATATAACACCATGTGCATTTGTTTGCTGGTATCTCAAAGGACAGCGAAACGGCAGCTGCCAAAAATCTGACCATTTTCAACCCAAGCTAATGCTAATGCTAATAAATGCCTTTAAAACTCTTTTTCTCCTGAACCATACTTCAGATTTACTCGCCAGTATATTTCCAGACTCTAGGCCATACTTCTGAACAGGGCTAACAATGAAACTAGTTGCTATGTCAAAAATCGACTGAACTATGACTTCACAAAGTTAGCCCTTTATGCTAAATCTAATGACCACTAGTGTTAATTAACTATATTAGGCTGTATCTTTAGAACTGTTTGAGCTACCGACAGGAAACCAATGTTGTTTCACTAGTTTAGCTATACCCACTTAAAATTATGAAACGTTTGTCATTTTTATGTATGCTAACCGTTCAAGCTACAGACATGAGACCTGTCATTGGTAGAACTTTTATTAACTTTAACTATGTCAGGTATGCTAATTTATGCTAATTACCCTCACCGACAGTATCTCTTGAACCTTAAAAAATACAGACTCCAAACCTTTTGATAGGTAAACACTATCTTGAACCGTAAATACTTTTTTAAACAGCTAGCAAAAACATTTTCTTCAGGAAATGTACTGCTCTAGTTTCATATTGCCTTTTTATTTTGTTTGTTTGCCAACATCTTACTTTTGCTTAATTACTTACATCCACTTTCTTTACCATTTGGGGGTTACACTGCAGATGCCCTCTTTATTGTTCCTGTTGTTTATATTTTTTGCTGTCTTAGTTTTTGCATCTTTACTCCAATTTGCTCCTTACACTATTCCCTGTTTGTTTTTTTAAATACTTCCCTATGGTGTGTACTATATTTTTATTCCTGTTGTTTTTATTTTGTTACATTTATCGATTTTTAGTCTTTCTTATGCAGTTTCTACTGTTGTTTACTTTTGGCCCTTTCTCAGTTTTTGCACTGACTTCTCTACTCCAATTCGCTCCTTACACTATTCCCTGTTTGTTTTTGAACTACTTCTCTATGGTGTGTACTATATTTTTATTCCTGTTGTGTTTTTGTTTCATCCGTAGATTTTGTCTTTTTCACAAAGTTTTTACTGTGTTCTACTTACTAATGTCTTTATTCTGTTTCATTGTTTCAAACACATTTTTACTCTTTTGAACAGTTTCTACAGTGTTCTACTTCCTGTTGTTTTTAGTATTTCATTGTTTAATAAATATCTGCATCTCTCTATGCTCATTGTCCTTTGCCTCATACATCTCCCCATACACAGTAGTGTGATCCGGAAGAATGTGTTGAACAATGACATCTATGTTGTCAATAATACAATGCTTTACAATGTATATCTGATACAGTCTCATTCTGTTACCTTTTGCTCAAAATACCATTCCCTCGCATACATACACTTGCAACAATAACCCATAGACATAGCACTGCCTTACCATTGACTCTTTCACTCTCAATGCTTGTCTGTCTATAGTCACACATCTTAGACAGTGGACTGTTAGACTGTTAGTCAGAGGTCTATATGACTATAAAGATATACAGTGTGAGTGTACCCTACTAGACCATTTTCCTATACTCACCATATTGGAGGACCCTGTCCATTGTTGCTATGCAACTATATTTCAAAATTAATTTACCCAGATTTTTCTGAAATGGAACTACAGAGCCCAGAAAGGAGAGAAAGGCCTATTGTTTTTGAATGTGAACAATAGAGAAAGACAGTTTCAAGCAAAACACATGTAAGTGAAAACAAACCTAACATGTTATTTCTTTCTAAAGGCAAAACAATGCTGTGCAAGTTTGATTTTCCTTGCTTTTCTAACATTAGCTAAATACACAGCTAAATGCAATCACTTCAAAGTTCATATTGAAACGAGAGAGACAGTAGAACAGCTACATTTTGTTTTGCTTTAGCTGTTATTTGTATGGTGTATATCCATATAAACAGTATGCTGATGCATGATTTTGCCATTACCAAATAATTAATATAATATATAAGGCCTAGACGCTTTTTTCAGGGGAGATTATTATTTGCTTTGGCTAAGTTATAAATGTTAATAACAGCTAATAACAGTTATTAAGTTAAGCCAAAGCTAATAAAAGTTATTTCTCAGAAAACAACATAAGTTTACAAAGATTCACAAAAAGCGTTGCTGTTTTAAATGGTAAAACCAATATTTACATAAATACATTCAAATTAACGTATCTATACTTCAACCTCGTAGTATTTGTTTGTTTCAGCCAAAACAAAATGCTTACAGTCTCAATTAATACAAAATAAACTTAAGAAATGGATAAGCTTCTAATTTAATTTAAGAAAACACACACAGCAGTTTTAATGGCCATGGTTGGAGGCAATTAACACTAATTGGTCTTGTAAGTCCCTCTGGATAAGTTTGTCTAATAAATTAAGTGTTAGGGCAAGTAAACTATACCATGGGACAGGTAACACTACATTGTACAATATCTGATCAATGGCTTAGGGGCAGCAGAAATGTTTTATTGTCTATTAGTTGAAAATATAGTGCAGCTGTCAAGGCAATATCTGATTCATTGCAGTTCTATGCTCAATAAAGATGCTTAGTGCTCCAAGGTCCCTGCAGATCGATCAACTCTGAAAGTGTAAAAAGCTATCAAAAGCAATTTTGCTGGCTTTGACGATTTAAAGAACAGTGGATGATAGAATGTATATTTTTAATTGTTGCAATTTAATTAGCTGAATTCTATGTTTTTGGTGGTACTGAGCATTATATCTGTACTGTGGTTATCCTGAAGGTGAACTGAGAGTAAGACACACCAAAACAGTGTCAAAAGTTATTTTATCCTCCCTCTTCACAGGAGCCACTGTGAGACTGCAGTGTGTTTTGTCACTGAAACCCAGTTGTCTCCAAAATGGCAAACTATTCCCTACATAGCCCACTATTCACTTTGGCCAGGGCCCAGTAGTGAATAGTGTGCAGTTTGGAACATATCCACTATCATTGTTTATTTGGATCCCCATTTGCTCCTGCCGAAGCAGCAGGTGCACTTCCTGGGGTCCATGGATAAACACAACAAATAACATAACCCTGCCACATAAACCAGAACATGCAGTGCCCTCCAGAATCAGGAATTATTTTATTCATATACATGCATGTCAAAATTATTGGCACCCCTAGAACATTTTACAAAAACAATAAAATCAATGTATATTCTGATTAAGATTTTAGTTTTTAAAGTTTGTTTCCTTCTTTAGGAACTAATAAGTGGTCTTCTGTGACATCCTATTTCAATGGGGTATAAATATTGGATGTCATGCAATCTGAACTCCCTTAGTCATCCATCCACATAGGAAAGGTCAAAGAACACACAAATGAAATGAGACAAATTGTTGTTGGTGTTTACAAATCAGCCAATAGTTATAAATTTTTTTTGGCTACACACCTAAAAATAACACTAATAGGGGAAGTAATTAAAAGTGTAAAACAACTTGAGCAGTGATAAGAATTTAAGTATTTTTCCCCCCAACACAGTGAGAAGAAAGGTATAAATGCCCAGTATTTACTTGCTAAATAGCTTTCTCATCAATTTGCTACATCAGTGAGTTTGGAACTAAACATGAGAGTTTGATTTTGTGGGAAAGTGCTTTAATAAAATGGTAATTTAAGGATCATGAATTGTTCAATAAGAAATGGTGGCTACAGACAATTGCCCTGTGGCTCGTCGTCCCACCCCTCCACGGGTGGTAGTAGGGGCCCCCGTCGGGGAGGCTCTGGAGGGTCAGAATGGGGGACCGGCACTGGAGGCACAGGACGGGGGATCGGCACTGGAGGCTCAGGGCGGGGGACCGGCACTGGAGGCTCAGGGCGGGGGACAGGCACTGGAAGTTCTGGTGCGGGGGACAGGCGCTGGAGGTTCTGGTGCGGGGAACAGGCACTGGAGGTTCTGGTGCGGGGAACAGGCGCTGGAGGTTCTGGTGCGGGGGACCGGCACTGGCAGGGGACCGGCACTGGGGTTCTGGTGCAGGAGACTGGCACTGGGGTTCTGGTGCAGGGGACCGGCACTGGGGGTACCGGACAGGGAAACGTTGCAGGGGGCTCCGGGCTGGGGACCGGTGCAGGAGCCCTGGTGTGTGGTACTGGCATAAGCGGCACCTCGTCCCCAAGCGTGGAAGGCGGAAGAAGCTCTCTTTCTTCCTTCCAAGGCTGCAGGGGCTCTCTCCTGAGCCCCCACGGGTGTGGTGGCAGGAGTACCTCGTTTTCCTCCTCCGATGACTCTGGGTACTCTTGCTCCCAGGGCTGCAGGGGCTCTCTCAAGAGCCCCCATGAGTGAGGTGACAGGGCTCCACGTCCCAACACCCCAAAGGCCCCCATAGCCCCCCCCTAAAAAATTGTATGGGTGTCTCCTGAGCTGGGACTGCCTCCGGGAACGCCAACGTGGTGTCCACTGGCGTCGCCGCCTGCTTTGGGGCTCTGGATCCTCTGGCCAGGGATCCAGGCCCCAACCCCAAACCTTCTCGATCACATGGCGGATCTCCTCCACCGTGGTTCGCTGCGCCGTCCTGGTTTGGTCTGTCATTCTGTCATGGCTCTGATGAGGCAGGACACGAGGCGCAGAGTTGGGGAACATCCTTTTAATGTTTCTTATGCCAAACTTTACTGAAAACCACAAAAGGAGAGTAGAACCGCGAACTGAAGAGAAGCAAAAACAGAGAGCAGACTCCAAACAATGACAGACAACTAAGGAACACACGGGGCAACTTAAATAGGGTTAGGGTTAGGAGCCCCAATCAGATGCAATAGGAAGCAGCTGCCCCTGATTCTGAATAATTAACCAGCAAAACCGCTGGAAACCGGTCAAAATCATTGTGTAAAAGCTTTCTAGAAGTTACATTACCCGTTTGTGGGCGCCGCTATGCTTGTTTATCAACCAAAGATAAAGAAAGGTGAGTAACTCTGAGACCTGATGGTCATTTACATTTGCCAGTCTTTCAGACAGATTTGCAATCTTGGGAAAACTTTGATTTGTCCCTCCCCAATATATCACTGTAAAAATAACTGTAATTTCAATAATATTCATAACACACAATGAAAGCACTTGTGGTGGATATAGGCACTTAATAGTGCATTTTTAAGTTTCAAATGATTGCGACCCACCGCCCTTTGCCTCACAATAGTTTGATCCAGTCCTCAGCAGAGGCACATCATGCAGATACTACATAACTACAGAGCATGTGGGAATCTGAGGGAGTCTGTTGTCGGTGGCTGACTTTCAGTAATTACTTCAAACAATGGATTTGTTAGAGATTTTTTTTACATCTACCGCTCAATACAATAAGACACATTTATAACTGTCACCAATCTTCATTTTCGCTGCACTGAATTACAGGTCACACTTTGTTAGCTAGTGGATAGCTGACGTTTGTTAACTAGCTACAATAACACATCAACCTGTGTTTGCAGCTGTTTGAATTCGAGTCAATGAGAGAAGCTTGCAAAGCAATGTATGTAGTGCTCCTTACCTGGCAAGGTGACTGTTCATGTCAACCGTCTGAATGGCATTCAATGCACGTAGCTAACGTGGGGTTAATCCAGTCAGTTTGTTTTCATGTTGGTAGGGTTCACGCACAATAGCTCAATTGGCAGATCTAGTAGTGAACCGATGGCGCAAACTAAAACAGTATTACAGCACTACTTTTGTTGTCCCCATCAGGAATTGCTCTTGAGAAAAAAGCTCAACGTAATCTTCAAAAATCTATTTTTTTGCTGATCGTATTTGTCCATTACTAAATGCAAGAATCGGAATTCATAGTTTGTCATAAATTTTGTACACACCAACTATTGCCTGATAATTAGCGCATGTTTTATTGATACAACAAGTGATGCGTGTCAGTATCTTTTTTAAGATTGGTCAATAATTATTCAATATATATTTTTAACAGTTACTACCGGTAGAGGTTTGCTAATATAATTGAAATAAAAAATTAGATGCATAACTAGTAAGCAGCGTGGTGTTTTTGGGAAACTGCGGATGAAATGTATTGTGACGTCATAATCAAATTCTGGAACTCTGAGTGAGTACTGAAATCACGCGCAAAAAAACTCACGCTGGGGGGCCGTTAAGGGATATTTGTAACTCACGCATGAAAAGTAAACTGAATAAGTATCATGTCAGTGCCCCATATGTCCCATCTCTTTCTATGATGCTGTTGGTGAACTTGTCAGTTAGCTTAATGATACCCACTTGACACCTCATCAACATTCTGACTGTTTAAGATAATGTCCACAGTAGCATCATTCAGCTAATTTTCAGGTCAAATCATGACCTCCACGGTGAGATTTTAGCCCTAATCTCTCATGCGTAAGAACAGACACATTGTTAGTAAGACATTAGAGGTGCAGGCATATCACTGTGTATGAGGTGATCTTGAGGTTGCAGAAATTGTCGTAAAGGCTTTATAGGTTTTTTAGCCCCTTTAAGTTGTTAAATACCTTTTAGATCATATTTTTTAGCCTTTTAACACTAGAACCGCCAGGCCTTTTTGACCCCCAGTACCCGCCAGAGCCGAATACCGTTTGGTGTCATTAGCATACAAATCGTCCCTATTAGCATGAATATTCTCCTCCGCAGCATCACCATCCAGCCAGAGCATCAGTTCATCTACTAGATCGTCATCAAACAATATACAAGTCTAAAAAATTACAGAATTTGTTTTAAATGGTTAATGAATATGAACAATACAAGAATGTGTTTGTATTGAAGGTCTCATCATACAAAAAAAACATGCAAAAAGAATACATAGAAAAAGACGAGGTCCGAAATGAATAGGCTGTGAACAGCGCGTATTTGCACATCTCTCCCGGGGGTTGTCGTGGGGCTATTGAGTTGATTTCAACACCAGTGCATAGCTATAGTCTCCTAGGTAAGGGTTTTCTATAGGTGACATGAATAAGTTATCGAAAAACGGAGAGGAGCTATTAGAAAAAGAGGAGGTCCGAAATGAATAGGCTGTGAATGGCGCATCTTTGCAGGTCTCTCCCGCGGGTTGTAGTGGGACTATTGAGTTGATTTCAACGCCAATGAGATATTGGGTCAATGACGTGACATGCAGTTTTTTGTGTCCAAGTGCATTACTTTTGTTTAAAAATAATTTAAAATGATCTTTACAAGCATCATTTTATTCTATAAAACCTGTATAGTTTGAACATATTTTAGTGTATCATAAAAATGGTATATATTTTTTTTTTTGCCATCTAAAGCCCTCAAAACGTCAGGTGGTGCAACCGTCCGAGCCAATTAACACTATGTGAAAAGTATTAAATATGGAATTTAAAAGGTAAGGAAATTAAAAAATAAATATGGGGGCATACTTTTACATTGAAGACCTTTCAAAATAAACAAAGTTTACTAGTTTAAAACTCTTACATTTTTTGGAAAATTGAAAAAAACCTTTGTCCGGAAATTTGCATATGTGAAATGTCAGGGTAGCGCAACCACATTCATAGAACTTTTATTTTGAAGTGATGAGGTAAAAGAGTGGACAGGATATTGCATCATCAAGAGGACCCCAACTGAACTTTACTGATGAGTGAAAGGTTTGTAAATCTCTCTCATATATTCATAAAAATAGCAACTTTCTCTTCATAGTTTGACTTGTACAGTTTACGTGTCAGATGGTACAACCAATGTAAAACTAAGAACAAGTTATTTTAATATAAAACTCTTTATTGTATTATAAAATTGAATGAATGAACTTGCTAGCAAAGACAAAAAGTTATATAGGTGTCCAAGAATATGCCTGTATAATTTGAAATTATAGTTATAATTATAAGTAGCAAATGTCAGGTGGCACAACCAGTAAGTCAGGTGGCACGACCAGAAGGAATGTCACTTCTGGATCAAATAAACATGTTAACTTCAATTATTTAATTGTATATTTTTACAAATATTCATTAAATGTACATTAATAGTTACTATATACATTAAATACCTTTTTATGATTATATTTAAAAAAATATCTCTTTCAATGATTTTAGATGCCACTATCAAGTAAAGAAAAAACTGCATGCTACAGGAAGCGCATTAAAAATGATCCAGCTGCAACAGAAAGATATCTTGCAAAAAGGAAAGAAAGGTAATACATCTTAATAAGCCACAGTTTTTGTGTAGTTGATAATTTTGTACAACAATAAGTCAGACTTTCCAGATTTTCAAATTAGAATATGCCAGTTAACCTTATGTTTTATAGTTATCAAAAGAGGAAGAGAGAGGGAAAGATTGTGAAGCCCCCAATAAGTGAGCTGTCCAGAGCAGAACAGAATAAAGTGAGGAAAAAATGGAGGGATAATCAGAGAAGGGACAGGGAAAGGGCTATGGAGGAAATCTTAAATTGCATACCAGAATCGCTGGATACAACTCCCATTGTAGCACCTGAGTCAGTGGATTCACCTCCCATAGCACAGCTTCAGCCTGACCCCGCTAACATTGATGCAGAGAACAGTTTAGATCAACAGCAACCAAGAGCATCTTCCACACCACTGAGAGCAAGCAGCTTTAGATGGCAAAGAGAGAGAGCAAAGTGATATGAACATGATGAAAAGGGAAATGGAGGCTGCCAGAAAAGAAACCAAAAAATTTCGAAAACGCCTAGAAAGATTAAGACAGAAAAGAGCCAGGAGACAGGAAAATGCTAAATCTACAACAGGACACAGGGGTGCAAAGAAACTGGCTGCAGAAAGGAAAGAAAGAGATGTGGAGTTCCTCTGTCGTGATGAGAACAGTCGCTTGCTGCCAGGGAAAAAAGATACAGTGACAATGAAAAAAAAAAATACAGCAGAGGCGTGTTCTTGTTAAATCCCTAGCTGAACTCCATTTTTCATTTAGTTCTGAAATGGAAAGGTCCCACAGGCTCTCTTACAGACAATTTGTCAGATATTGTCCTTTCTATGCGACTCAGCCAAAAACGTCTGACAGGAACACATGTGCCTGCATGGAACATGAGAATGTCAAACTGTTGTCTGAAAAACTGCAGCAGAAAGGTCTTCTGAAAACAACCAGTGTCTCTCAGCTGTTGTCCGCAATTGTGTGCAATCCAGACAACAAGGCCTGTATGTACCGAGTCTGTGCAAAATGCTGCTATGATGAAGTGGAAGTTTCAAAACCCCAGACAGAAGAGATGGTGATGTGGTCTCAGTGGGTAAGAAAACCTGTCACAGAAGAGCAAAGGACCTTTATGAACTTCATCAAAGAGACACAGAATGGCACTTTCACTGATTTGTTGGAACTTTTTAATCGCGAGCTTGATGGCCTTGCAAAACACCACTTCAATTGGCTTCACCAGGCCAAAGAGTGCAGGGCATTAAAGGAAAGCCTGAGAGAGGATGAAATGGTCCTACATGTAGATTTTGCAGAAAACTTTGGCTGCAAACTGAACAGAGAAGTGCAGGCTTTTCACTTTGGTGGTAACAGAAGGCAGGCCACTGTCCACTCCTGTGTTGCCTACACCTCTGCTGGTGTGCAGTCCTATGCAAGTATCTCTGGGTGCCTCCGGCATGATGAGAGAGCTGTGTGGGCCCACCTTGAGCCTGTGATAAAAGATGTGCTGGGCAGTCGGAACCCACGTCCTACTACTCTCCATGTGATGAGCGACGGACCGGTCACTCAGTACCGTAACAAAAATAACTTTTACCTGCTGAGCACCATCTCCTTCCTTTCAGGATTCAATCAAGTCACTTGGAACTTCTCTGAGAGGTCTCACGGGAAAGGCGCACCAGATGGGGTTGGGGGTGCTGTTAAAAGGATTGCTGACTCTTTTGTCAACAGGGGAGCAGACATTCAAACCCCTGATGATTTTTACAGATTTTTAATGTAGAGACAGCTATCAAGTGAAGTAAAGTTCTTCTGGGTGTGTGAGGAGGACATCAGAAGATTTGTCGAAGCTGTTCCTGACGTTGTGCCCCTTGTAAAGGGAACTTTGGGAATACACCAGGTGATCTCATCAGAACCAGGAAAAATACTGCACCGAGAACTCTCCTGTTTCTGCAGCAGGCCCCACATCTGTGAGTGCCATAACACCACCATGGTCAGCTTTCCAACAAGAAGTGCCGAGGCAAGAGTCCAGGATCCAAATCTCATTGGAAAGTTTGTTTTGGTGGAATATGAGGAGCATCCATTTGTGGGGCAGGTTCTTCAGGTGGTTGATGAGGAGATTGAGGTCGGCTGCATGCAGCAGTTGGGCAATAAAAATGTGTTTACTTGGCCCCATCCTGCAGATGTGATATATTACTACCTAACCGATGTTCTCCAAGTGATATCAGAACCAGAGCCTCTTAAATCACGGCACACACAGCTTACCCATGCAGACTGGGCCAGCTTCAGTAGACGTACCTAAAAATAAGAAATTACAGTGAAAACACACCGGGCGCATAGAGCCTGCGTAGCGTAGATAAGTGCCTAATCCCATCCCTGGCCATTCATACCGGACGCATTTCCAAGTGCCGGTCACAAAACGATCGCTGTTAAACATTTCCGAATGTCTTGTTAAGAAAAGCTTTATTGTTGTATGTTGTTATGATTATCCATGTTTATCTTGTGTAAGTTATATTTTGTAATCCTGTTACTATTTGAGGGGATTAATGTTTTAAATTCCCAGTACTTTTGATGAATTTACATATTTAAAATACATATTTTCAGTGGACATAAGCAGATGTGGGTTTTTTTAACCAAACTAAAACATGACTGTCGTTCAACCACCGTAAAATTTAATTAATTAGTCAATTCTATTCATTGTAGCCTATTCAGTTTCTACCGAATATGAAGTGTCATTTTCGTCATGTAATGTTGCCCAAACAATGTTGTTTGTGATCAGTTTGATACGGTTTACTTAAATGAACTGATAACCAGTTTTTAATCTTTACCAATTGTACTTTAATAGACTGTTAACAAAGACACCTGTGATTTTCTTATTTTGTATTGTAATTAAAATGCAATTATTCAACATATTTCTTGTCATTATGAATCTTGTCAGGCGGCGCAACCGCATCGTCAGATGGTGCAACCAGGTAAAACACTGCTTTAAACCAAGAAATAGTAGATTAAAGTGAACATAAGGTTAGAAAATGTGATGTACATAATTATTCTATAAAAAATATAGATTTTTAAATTTGTAAAGTATTTATTCACATTTTAAATGTAAAGTTGGATGTTGGTAAACCAAATTACCCACCCCCTACAACAAATTATGCAATAGTTTGTTTTAATACCAAGCTCAACTACAAAATAATAATTTGTTAGGCACAGTAGACACTCTCAGGTATGTTTACCAAAAAAAAAACACTTAGAAAAAAAAGAAGGAAGTGTGTTTTTCATTGTTGAAACTTATGATTGCGCCACCTGACATCTTTTGAGTGGTGAAATTGCAAATACAGTCTAAAAATGTATCAAAACACCAGTAAATGTTGTGCAACCATTAAGACTTGTTTAAACACACTCTTCCAAATTAAAAATAATTTATTCTGTCCATTTTTAAAGACTATTTTAAAAACACATTTTTAAAAACCTTATTTGTCAATGACCTTATTATATATAAGATCTGCCAGTAATCTAGGAGAGTTATCAAAAAACCGAGAGGAGTTATTAGAAAATGAGATATCGTTGGAATTCCGTTTTGTGAATAATTATTTAGCCTAATGCATTTGTAGAATATTAATCTTCAGTAACATAAGCAGAGGAAATTCAAAGAGAGATATAGATGTGTGTGCAATTTAGTTTCTCTTACCCTCCTAAAATAATGTAAATTTACATTTTCGATGTACATTTGATGAATTAGCCTACAAAATAAGATCAATCTCCTATTGAAAAATGGTAACCTGTGTGATAAGTTGCTTATATCATTTGTATTATGTTTCAATAATAGCCTAATTAAGTTTTCATTCATCTGGGAGTATCGCGCATTCATCCATTGAAGTCATGCATTCAGTGAGGGGTGATTAGCGCCTGGGTACCACTTGGATACCAACGCCAAGTGGCATAGGCTGTTAAGTCAGAAAACATGGAAAAAAAGCAGGTAAATAGTCTCTAAACAGTTTTCTGTTTGTCAGTTTAGAAGTCTGACAATGGAACAATGCAATATATGCCTATTTAGGAAAAGTAATGGAAGGAGGAGGGTGTAGCTTTCAAAATGGCAGTTTTAGTTTAATTACAAACTCAAACACCAATTGGCGTAGGCATTTGGCGGTTCTAGTGCTAAGCCATTTACGTTGTATAGGCCTAACAGGTCTTATGGCCTGTGAAAGCATTTAAGATGGTCTAGGACTAATTCGTTTTAGTTTCATTGTAATCTATTCAAAGTTCCAGGAAACGAAGATGATAGAGGTCATAGGTGCAAGAGGCAATTTTATTTGGCTCAACACGAAGCACAATTTGAGATGAGTTTGGTGACTTCAGCTCTAAGGAGCACGGAGATATTGCTATTTGAAAATCTCAAGATTGACCATACACTGTAGCGCCCACCAATGGCCAATTGGTGCCAAACTCTGCAAGTATCTTTATCTTGTAAAACCAATGATGCGTACCAAATTTGGTGAGAATCTGACATACAGTTGTGGAGATATGCTTTCACTTCTTGTGAAACTGTAGGTGGCAGGATATTGTTGACATATGACATCTGCTGTGTTTGAAATATCCAATTTTCTTTTAGTAATTATTGATGGGGAGTATCCACAGATGCTACATGTGATGTTTCGTGGAAGTGGCACAAGCAGCCTAGGACTAGTTCATTTTAGTTTCGTTTTAATCTATTAAAAATACCGGGAAATGAAGATGACGGAGCTCATAGGTGCAAGAGGCAGTTTTGTTTGGCTCAACACCAAGCACAATTTGAGATGAGTTTGGTGACTTCAGTTCTAAAGAGCACGGAGGAATCACTATTTGAAAAACCGTAGCGCCCGCCATTGGCCGATCTTGTCCATATTTGTACTGGTTGTTGGGGGCCTATAGGAGCTTGTACTGATCAAGTATGATGGCGATTAAGCATTTCTAAAGCCTTTGATTCATAGCTTTAATTCCATTGGCCCATGGCAGTCACATGGTTTGCACTACTAACTTCCTATTTATTGCGGTATAACAACCTGATGCACTCATGCAACAGACCAAGTTTGCATTCAGGAGTAATGAAACTTTAAAGTGACATTCTGGTATAGCACCCCCACATGGCCCATTAGTGGCAAATATTGCAGGCCTCCTCTATCCCTCCTTCCAACCATGGGTACCATGTTTGGTGACTATGAGACAAACGGTTGCTGACATATGCCCTCACTTCCTGTTTGGCAGCCTCATTGACATATTCAATTGGCAGTAACGGAGAAACGGTTTCGCAGATCAAAAATCCATCTGATAACTTTTGTTAGGATTGGTCTGAAGATCATCTGTGCCATTTTTCAGGAAGATTGCACAAACGTTGTGGCCTGTAAAACTGGCTACGTTGTTCAGCACTTGCCATGCATCATTTGATACCAGATTTATTTCTCTAGGGCAATCAGAGTCCAAGTTATGAGTATTTGAACATTGCAACTTTGACCCGACGGTGGCCCCAGAGGCAAGGGCCTATGGACACCAAAATTGCTGTGCGTTAGTTTGGGATAGTCCTCTATCAGCGTGCAAAGTTACAAAAAAGTAGGTGAACTTGCAAAAACGGCGGAAGGAAAAAATAAGAAAAAACTAACAATTAAAATAGGGTTCCCGCAGCTTCGCTGCTTGGACCCTTAATAATTATAATACCGAGAATAACAAAAGGGTTCCTTCTACCGGAGGACCCCTAATTAAACTGACAATAACAAAAGGGTTCCTCCTACCGGAGGACACCTAAATATACTGACAATTACAATAGGGTTCCTCCTACTGGAGGATCCATAATAATAAATATAGTTATTATTAGGGGCAACAATGGGACGAGCAACAATGCAAGCAACAATGGGACGAGGTCCTCCTATATGGCAAAGATAGTGAAATTGGTCACAAGTTATAACCTGGAAAGGTGAGACATGGTCAAACACTTTAAAACTAAGTATTTATACGGATTCTTTATATCCTAGTGAGTAATTCTCAAAAGCCATGTTCCACCCCACTACGTCCAGTTTTTTGTTATAAGGTAATTTGCATAGGCCAAATTCAGGTGTAGTGTCTTGCACTGGAGCCATTAGAGTGGGTGATTAAGAAAGTGCTGCTAGCTACACCCTCTAATTTCCCCATGAATTGACACTATATGGATTCTTTATACCCTATTAAGTAATTCGCGAAAGTCATGTTCCACTTCAAAACGTCTAGTTTTTTTGTTGTTAGAAGGCAATTTGCAGAAGAAAAAATTCAGGTATAGAATCTTTCTTATAATAGTCTATGTAATGGTTGGCTATGAACACTGACCACCTCCTATGTGTCCTGGCATAAAAGAATGTTAACTTTGTAATCATTGGAGAACATGTAAGAACAATGGAAGATCAACATTTTGGACTCATGCTCATTAAAGATTCTCCCCTGACTTGTTTGTTTAAAGACTCTGTTCATGGATCAGAAGTGGACAGAAGCTAACACTGGTCTGTATTTTCATTGTGCCATAATGTAATGCACACATGAAGTGTATGCATCCATAAGTTTAACATTTGTCAGCCATCTTATAATAAATCTCTTATCTTGTAACACCCTATAGGGACACATGTATAAGACATGTATGCCGATTACCAGGTCAGTCAGTGTTATTGTTGATTTTAACTACATTTTTATAGGTTTCATTAAACTTTCACTGTACAAAATATCCAAAAAGGCTGACATGATAGGTTCTTGCAGTGTTGCATCTCCTGGGGAATGAGGCATGTAGACAAAGAATCAGCATTCTAGGTCAAACGGGGTGGAAATGGCATCATTGCGGAAATAATGCATTAAGGCGTGGCCTGTGGCTCCGCCTGTGGAGGAATTGGGTCGGGTGTCTGTGCAATAGGTATATGTGGTCTATATTTTCATTGTGCCATAATGTTATTCTCAAATGAAGTTGATGCATCCATAATTTGTATACTGGTCAGCCATAATGTCCACCATGTTGTATGACGTATCTTAACATTTAACACTATGGGGAGACATGTTTAAGACGTGTGCCGCTAGCCAGGTCAATCAGAGTTATTGTTCATATACATTCCACTGTCTAAAGCCATAGACACAGACATGGCCATGGTTTGTTAACATGATAGGAAAATAGTCTGTCAGGGGACATTCGTGTCTGTATGTGTATGGTAGAGATTTGCATTGGACAAGATTTTACAATTCAGTTAACCGAAATATATGTTTACAAAAACCACAGATACAACATGAGCGCTACTACATAACGAGTGAAGGAGTGAGTGTCATTCCCATGTACTGTAACATCGGCTCAATGGCTGCTTCTGTGAGAAAAGAGCGACCGCGCGTATGGAGGAAGCCGTATGGTTGACACGCAAAACTCGGCTACAGATCTAGAACACAATTTTTATCTACACATAACATTGAGTTTATTGGATGGAAAAGTCTAGAGAAGCTAGTTAGCTAAGCTAGCCAGCTATATGCTATTTGCTTAACTCACCGTTGTCTGCACTCTCAAACGCCTTTCGATTCCACAGCTGACATTTACGTAGCGTTTTGTGGCCAAATATTTTTTTCCGTAGGTAACATTAATTCAGTAGGCCTAAATATATCAAATGTCAATCAATCAAATGTATTTATAAAGCCCTTTTTACAGCACCAGTTGTTACAAAGTGCTTTTACAAAACACCCGGCCTTAAACCCCAAGGAGCAAACAACAATATTGTTGAAGTTCATATATTCCACCTTCCCTTGAATTAGTTAACTTTCATCCACTTGCTAACATATGCGTCATTCTGACTGACTGGTCACTCTGACACACTACTACCGCTTTGATTGATGATTGAAAACAACAAACGTGTGATTGAGCGCGTGTTATAAAAACAACTTAAAAATTTATACTTTTTATAAATGTCATGGTATGTCGTCATATGTAAAAATATAAGAACGGAATTTCAATAGTATTTCAAAAAAATAATATTCAGGTCAATTTATTTCAACCCCAAAAAATACATATACGTAAAAAATGGGGGGCAAAATTGAATACACACACAAGTACAATACTAAATTAATTTCGGATATTCAAATATTCAACTATCCGTGCCCATCCCTAGTGTATGGTCATACAGACTTCTGACTCAACAGTCCACTTTCAAAGGCCAAAGACAAAAATACTGGCAACGGATCATGCAATGGTAGGACACTGCAAGTACAGTTTTTTTTATTTGTTTCACCAAGAGTGTGTGTGTGTGTGTGTGTGTGTGTGTGTGTGAGTGAGAGAGAGACAGATAAAGTGATACAGACCTAGCTTCTTTTGTCCAATGGATTTACATAACCACCTTTTCATTGAGGTCATTGTTCTGCCATCTTGCATTTTATCTCTTATTCCTCGCACCCCTATAGAGAGGCAGATATGAGAGACCTATAGACCAACAGTCAGGTCAGTCTGATTATCAGTTGATTTTAAGTAATTTTTATAGTGGTCATTAGAGTTAGCATGCAGGGCTAACTTTGTGAAGTCATAGTTCGGTCGACTTTTGATATAGCAACTAGTTTTATTATCAGCCCTGTTCAGAAGAGGAGTTTTAAGTTTTCTCCCCCATCTTGCGAGATATCAGTAGTAAATGTAGGGTATATTGTGTCAGAATGGTGATTTATGACCCTAGTGGGCGGGGCTTCCAGATTGCTGCAAGATGTTTGGTGTTCAACAAAAGGGGTGCCAGGGTGCTGCATATATTCTATAAACCCCCCGGGGTTTTATCTTCTGACAAGTGGTACAACAGATGTCCTACAACCGGTGGGTGTTAACCTTTCATATTTTATGGGATGATTGGCGTGGTCTGTGTATTTAAATCACGCAGACCCCTGTGATGGTCATTCAGTATTGTCTCAGTAAACTTACCTACACAATACAAAACATGGCGGATTGTGCGGCGATCAATGTTTTGGGTGAAACACCGTTGAAAGCTAACAACTTAACCGCTGCTCAGCGATTTGGTAAGAAATTACAAATGGACAGCAGAGATGCATTCAACATGGCAGCACCGAAGAAACCGATGTGGAGCTTAACACAAATCCATCATCTGCACCAGGATATGTTGGCAAGGGAATGGAAGTTGGACAACAGTCGGATCGGTGGATACATTTTCAACCCAGAGATACCGGAGGTAGCATTTTATGAATTAGCCGAAGGCCAAGAGTTTAAGGCTGGTGTGACTGATCAAGTGGTTTTTAACACCAGTTTATGGAACACCTTTCGAAAAGTGATTTATCTGGGGCAAAAACAGGGCACCCATAATACGGTAGATGTACTGTTTAAAGTTGTCAAGGGAATGAAGCAGTAAGACTCTGTTAGATTGGAACTATTTCCGGAAAATGTCAGCGAGTTAGATTGTGACTGCGACTGCGGACGGTTCGACTGACGTAAGACCCTGAAGCCCCGCCTTAAGCTAACACCGTCCTAAACACAGCATAAAAACAGACATACCGCCTATGACTATCAAGCAGTCGGAATAATTTACGAAACATGTCTCAAGATTACAACCAAGCGGATATTGAAGAACCCAAGGCTGAGGACTGGCTGTGTGACGCCTGGGATGACAACGCTGAGGCCTTCTACGGAACCCCAAACCCCGACAGTTCGATTCCACCGGCATACCCAACAAGAAACTACCATTGGATTGACCGGATTGGTGATCAGCTAGGTCCTCTTAATCTGTCATACCTTTAAAATGCTAACAAGAGTTATCACAAAATGGACAAACACCTTGCACCAAAAGTTTTAAAGATCATCAAAGCAACGTTGGGCATGATTCTGGAAAACGTTGTTGGGGCTATTCTCCACAAAGCATGCATCGGTTGTGAAGTGGACCACCCGAGCCAGAGAAGACATTCTTGTCTCGATCCTCCTGATAATTTTTTTGAGACCCATTATGATGTCATCGTGGGGACAGTTTTAACACCGCGACTGAATCATGTGTTGGTCAAGGCTTTGAATGCATCGGGGTTTCATGCACCGCTTACCGATGTTCACGTGGCCGCTGAGAACTTTCTGCATGACCTCAAGTTGGAGCCGAACATCACACAGAGACTGAGTGAGAACAGGGATGAATACATGGATAAAATTAATGAGGATGCAATATGCGACGCAGTGGCGTCTTGGTGCGACGAAAGCAAAGAGTCTGCTGTCTGAGGATGGGTAACTTCAGTTGTCGTGTTTACATGTATATAAACAAATCCTATGTGGGTTTAGCGATTAAACAGTTGATGCACAAAGCTATCAAGAGCAGTGTTGATGGTTGTAGACCTTTTAATAACGGAGACCATGTCAGTATAAAACTTTTTAATAATCTGAACAAGCATATGGAAACGGTCAGGAACACAACTGATGATTGGCGGCAATTGTTGTCAAACGGTGTTGAATCAATGGCTCTAAACAACTTCATGTATACATTTCTAACATTTTCAAATGTTGACAACAAAGACTTTAAAATTGGGCATCTGTTATGTTTGTTTACATATGTAACAGATGTTTGTGTGATTAAATTGCTGAGTAATAATGCGGTGGATGTAGATTGTATTTCTAAATTGTTTACAGATTTTATAACCAGCAGATATCTGAATGTTTGTGTAACTTTTCTGAATTTCTTGAATGATGTGTAATTTCGAAAACTCAAATAAAACGATGTTAAACATGTATTACTTCTCATTAGTGCCCGAATGCTCTACGATGTCTGAACAGGTTATGAAAAGTATTTATTACGACCCGCAAACCCTGGTGCTTATGTGGGTAGAGAGGGTTTGAAAAGAGCGTATTTAGATCCTCAAAAATGGCGAGGTGGATGACTGGCTACTTGGGGATACTGTGAGACTCAAAGTTGAGAGGAGCCTTTACAAAAGGCTATGAAAAAGGGTACACAGATGAATATTTTACAATAACAGAATGCATCCCGCGGGTACCTCCTGTATATACAGGTGCTGGTCATATAATTAGAATATCATCAAAAAGTTGATTTATTTCAGTAATTCCATTCAAAAAGTGAAACTTGTATAATGTATACATTCATTCCACACAGACTGATATATTTCAAGTGTTTATTTCTTTTAATTTTGATGATTATAACTGACAACTAATGAAAACCCCAAATCAGTATCTCAGAAAATT